>JAODUJ010278932.1:0-10143 GCA_027564615.1 Psolus chitonoides
AAAACATCATATGACAGTTGAGGGTGTTGTCAGAATTGCTGGGAAACACTTGACAATGACACTAAATGGCACTAACATATATTAAATCCACCATTGCTCACATCACAATAGTATGGAACCGTGTGTGGAAGGTTAAAACGCCTACTTGAGGGAATATCATTGTATTACACTTTCACCATTTGTATTCACAATTTCGTTTCGAATACATTTCAAGTGTTTATTTATAGACAGACAACTCTTCAATATTATGCATTAAAAATATACACTCTTTTACTTTCGAAACATAGAGACGCGCGCTTTCTAGATATTGATCCATAATCCCGGAGCAACTTCCTCGTTAAATGTCACAGCTTCAATTTGTCCAGAGAGAACAGGTCGTTTCCGGTACCTAACCACACCTAGTAAATTCAATTAAGATTGACAGCGGATATGTTATTACTCAGAATTTTTGTTAATGGTGTGTGAAACGGGAGATGTAGTGATGATCGAATCTTAAATCAGTATGAGAATAGTGCCTTTGGTACAGATCGATAAGTTACGGACACTATCTCGTATATTTGTGGATGTTTTGCTACAGATATGGCCACTGCCAATATGTTTAATTGGTTGAGTCTGGTGTACACATTTTTAGTGTCGCAAACATCTGGCGTTACGGGCGAAGCAACCATAGATTGCAGTTATCAGGAAATCGTTTATGATTTGAGTACTACTTATGATTATTCAATATATATGTATGAGCCGATAAACGTCAATTTCACTTGTGATATTTGTTGCTACGATATCGTAGATTGTGTGGACGAAGAGTGGAGTATACACTTACACATTGAACTGCTTGTTATATTGAATGCCCATTGTTATGAATTACTCCACGACACAGACTATTATGAGTACGATGGTCTGAATTTATCGAATAACATGTTTACTCGAGTACCGTCTCTTAGCCGGTGGTCTGCGTTGAAATGGATTGACTTATCAAACAATGATATTTCAGCTATAGAGGATGAACTATATTTCGCATATGGGTCGTCTTTAGAAACAATCAGTTTACGTAACAACCAAATCCATTATGTCGACAGTTGGTTTTTGTGGCAACTACCCAATCTTTCCTACCTCGATGTTAGTGAAAACGATATTAACGAGTTTTCGCAGTACTTTTGGGAGGAGGCAACACATTTGAATATAATCGATATAAGAGGTTCTTGTCATTCCAATAGTTGCATAAAAACTGTTTGTTCTAACTGCGCAGAGAATTTGAATTTTGTAATCGATAATATTACTGATTATTCCCTCGACAAATGGTGCTCTAATAACACTTGCAGGTTCAATTTTAGCGATAATGTTATGTTCCAATCAAAGGCTTGCCCGAGGTCTTCAAGTAGGTCCTCAGTCGTCAGACTTAAACATGTATTTTTAGTGATGTTATGGATTACTGTTGCCGTCCTACTGACATGTGTCATTCATTGGACGTTACGATTACGTCAAATCAGGTACCTGTATGGTCAAGTATAAATCTAAACATAGGGTACTCGTGTTTGTTTCTCTTTGTTATTATGTGACCAACTACTTCACACAAATTAATTATAAGCCAGGTGTTACCTCTAAATTCGGCAAATCACGATAGAACGCTCTAGCACTTAACAACACAAGTCTCAAAATACTGATGTTAAAGCGAAAATCCGTGTTTGTTGTTCGAAATCACATTACTTGCACAGAACGGAGACTCTATATGCTTTGATTGTTGGTTATAAAACTTACCGCCACAGAAGATCCTGCTTCTAAATTGCCCAATTTACGGAGAAAAATAAGTGCAGATAAGTGTGAAAGATAAGTATGAATATAGTACAGTATTTCGAAAGATTTGACAATAAGGTATGTTGTCAACACTGAACAAAACGCGAGTTTCGTAATCTGTTGTGATTCTAATAATAAGTAAATATAACCCCATCTGTGCCTTTTGTTGTGACATAGCTGTGTGGAAATGAACAACTTGGAAACATCGATATTACGCTTTGTGACAAATTACTACATAATTGACACATTACCAATTCATAAATTGATGTAATTTTTTGGTGAGTAAACATTTAATTTTCCAAAATCGATATTACTCTAGTCTGATCGACAATGTAAAAATGGACTGATTGGTATATTCCTAATTTCGTTCAACAGTGTCATTCCGATATAATTTGAAGGGGAAGCTACTGACACATATAAATATGGTCGAACATGCAGTGTGTTTTTGTCATCGACTCTAAACTTGCTGCAATCGCATTAACTTCCTAATTGAAAAGTCGGGATAACTAGGATGTGTTTACCATCCACCTGGACCATCGTCATAGTTTTTTTCAAGACAACATAATTGCAATAATACAATAGGCCGTTCACACTTCATGCGATCATACTTCAATACATGCTGTCGTCTAATAGGACTTATTCATCATTTAATCAAGAAATGTTTTATTTTATAGGTCAATGACAACAAATTGTAAATATGATGTGACTAAGTTGTACATGTAGGCTTGCATAGTGCGAATGGGGCTCCTAATATAGGTTAATGCACACATAATAGTCACTGCAGTATTCATCAGACTGTTTAAGTAACCTAGGTTACATCCAGTTGCCCAAATAGACGAACTCGGGCTTGAGAGACTGCGGTCGCAGTAATCGCGAGAACTTGTGACTTGCGGGTGCATGTGATTCCCTGAAGGTCGCCAAGTGTGCAATGATTCATTAACAAGGTGGTCGCTCGGAGATCTGTTTGTTGATACGATCTTTTGCTATTTGGGGTCGACCACTTGAAAGCAAGGAATTACATACGCCCATGCGACTAAGTCAATTAGTTTTTCAACAGCATTGCGACTAATGGTGAACCCTTCCTGAATAACTACCTCAAAACTCGAATTAGGGCTATGTTTCAAATCGGACTACTGCTCACCTGGTGACTGGTGACTTTGGAGTGGTAAAATATGAAGTACCAATAAAGTGTAACCCTACATTCTAATTCATGTTGACCCTTCACCAATAGCAAATCCACGCTGAAAAGTGCTGCCATGTATGTGGACAATGAATCGACGTATTTAACGTTTCCCTTCTTCGCAAGGTAATTGCTTCCACTACAACTAAAACGTAAGTGATTTGTTTGTAAATGCAAACGAGTACAACATCTCAACATATCTGGCCCAAAAGCGTGCTAAGCGACATATAATAACACTGTGGAGCGTTGGGTTACGAAGGGAGTGTGACGGGAGTGGTTTTGATAACCAAGAGCAAATTCATTTTTCAAGTATGAGGCATTGTGCAACGAAGTCATCAAATATACAGCAACGTCTGCCACATACATATGAATACAGATCCTTACCATATCGATAATGTCACACGTGCACATTCGAATAACGTTCTAGTCGATGTAGGCTATAGTTAAAGCTCCATATTGGGCGGATCGCGATCACCACCCCTCCCTTCTCCTCCCTGTCGTGAGAAAAATAGAATGTCTCTCATCCGCCTTGCCCACGAGGTTCGCCTCTCGGCAGATGCTGCCAGTGTTCGCTGGTAGGCAGAACATGGACTTATTCAAGTACATCGGGTCAGTGCCGGAGCTAGGGGTTCAGTCAGATATTACTCTGAAGTGATTGACAAATTGAATGTAAACATAAGTTGGTTATCCAGCGATGGACCCTTCCTGGAGGAGTTTCACCCTCTCGTCCGCTCTGCGTCAAGGAACCAAACCGGTTTTAAACACAAGCCCATATGGGTCCATATGGACTTAACAATATAGGCTTTCGGCTACTTAATTGAGAGTGCGTGTAATCATAGACATAAAACGTGAACAAGACAGCAAATATTTTTTCCATTCCAAGAAGACGACGACGAAAGTTTGTCAAATGTGATGTGAACAAACGGAGTGGTGTATGTAGACCTACATAGTGTGAATGATGTCTATGAAATAATCTACGACACACATAATGGTCACTGCAGTATTCATCAGACCATGCAAAGAGCCTATACCTATATACGTAGCGGACTAGTCGGTAGTGCTTGGGGCTCTCAATCTAATGGTTTTGAGTTCGAATCCTACCTGTGGTGTTACGGTGTGTCATTGAGGAAGATACTTTACTCTGCCTGTTAAAGGTCACCCAGTTGAAATTGGGTCCTAGTTTCGGCTAGGAGTTATCCAGCGGTGAACTGACGCCCTATCCTGGGGAGTTTCACACTCTCGTCCGCTTCACGTCAAGGAAACCGGATTTAAGCACAGGCACATATGGGCCATAGGGCCGGAAGAACACTTCTCCAGGATACTTTATTAAAAGCTCGTACAATAGGCCGTAGGCTTACAACGCGACCCAGACATCAAATATTCATAGCGACTATATATATATATAGTAAGATGAAAAGATGATTACCAACGGTGCTTGTTTTTGGAACTTATATATACCGACGTTTCGAGTTCTAACTCTTCTACATGGGTATTGAAAATGACTAACCGTTACGATAACCAACTTGAAACACAACGCGCGTGGTGCGTCAAATACTCAATAAAGTGTGTTAGGTGTGTACGATGTTCAACTGTCTCGCGCATAGTAAAATAAAAATCACGGCGCGCATGTTAGTTGTGACGTCATAGGAAAAAGTCTGGTAGTATGGATGAAACAAGAAATGCAAAGGAAAACTTCACAAAAAAGTGGGAGCGTGCAAGTTGGATATAACGTCATAGTAAACAAATTTCATAGTGAAGTGGGTCATCGTAACGGATAAAATGCAAAGAAAATATCAACACCCCAAGGGATAACATATCTATATCAAATTAAATTTGGAGTTCGATATATTGGGTGCCAACGTTCCCTACCTGAAAATTAGTCTGTTCTCCGCAGCCAGTCTCTCGTAGTCGGACCCCTTACAAGAGATGACGGCGGTGACTACAAAGTCCCTGATGCTACATAGCGACGGAGCGTTGAAATGGGCCCCGACTGGCATCCCGCGCATGTTGATCATGATGGAACGTAAATGCTCTGTGGTTCTATCTGCCAGTCTGCGCTTGGTTTCGCCGACGTAGAGCATAGCACAGCGCTTGCAAGCAATGACATAAATGACATTTCTTGAGATACACGAAAAATGTCCATTAACATCAAATGAACCTTTAGGACCCGCAATATGTAGACGGTCACTGCTCGATACTACTCCACAGGTTTTACATCGAGGACGGTTGCACGGGAAGGTCCCAGGGGGGTCGGCTGGAGGCAGCTTGGGATTCGAAGCTCGGACAAGATGATTAGAAAGATTACTCTCTCTTTTGAAGGCGGTCATAGAAAGGTTGGGGAAAGTGTCCTTAGTGGTAGGGTCTGTCATTAGCGTTTTGAAATATTTGAAAATGATCCGACGAATTTATATATGTGAGCCGTGATGTAATGGTTATAACACTCGCCTTGCATGATGAAGGTCCCGGGTTCGAGTCTCGGCTCGGACGCCTGAAGCCATCCTTCTGTCCACCCAGCAGAAAATGGGAACCTGTTGTTCTAACGCTAGGGAGGCAAGAACGGAGAGGAGATACCTGGCCACCTACCTCACTATGCCGTTGGCCAAGACAGGTTATATCCGTAACATACATCTTCCCGACGCTCCCGATGTGTGTGTTCGTCAATCAGTTATTAAAGACCTTAGAGCTTGATCGTTCTTATTACGCCTTGATTTTGAGCTATTGCAGTCTGTGAGTAATTTATTGAAATGTTGCATATTGTTATATGAACTATGTTGATAACATCAGTAAGGGTTTCGGCTTTTTAGCGGAGTTGGTAGCCATGATTGGGTTACTTATCTTTTATTAGGACAGTGTATTTCTTTTTCAGTTTTACCACACGCAATAAAAGGATTACCTAACCTCATAATAAACTACGGGAAACGTCATATCTTGTCGTTAAATTTATTGGATCGGGTTTCGTCGTTATTTATGTAGCTGGATAGCGCCACCAGTTTTACGTGGTGCGAGTACAGCACTGTAAAAAGACTAAGCCATCAAGTAGGATGAGTATGCGATCACAAAAACAGCCCGGCCAGAGAAGGCCGAACTCAAAGCAACGTCCCTTCCACTGATGGACTCCAGCGGTGTTCTAATCCATGAATCACCGGGAGAGTGCGAAGCTAGGGACATACAATCAATAAAATAAAAACGTCTAGAGGATCTAGTCGCATGTCAAGCGCAGCGGTTATTAGAGCTCGTGCAAAAAAGGAAGCTACACGTGCAATGCTGTCGTTCGTAGAGAGAGAAGTAAAGTTGATGAAGCAAAGGGCGGATTTCGAAGCAGATATGCACATACTGAAGAGTCAAAAGGCTGCCGCAGCTGCTGCAGCAGAAGTGACAGTTTATAAAGATGCGGATGCGTCAGAATATGTGAATAAAATTTATGTACCAGAAGAGAGTTCCGGGCAACGGACCGAGGTGTATTTACAGAAACATTTCAAGGATAAACCTGTGGAAGAACATCATCCACGTAACCACAACAATGAGGCCGCAAGAAGTCACAGATCTTGCAAAATATCTGGTGCGCAGAGAACTGGTAAGCTCGATGATGATTGAATTCGATGAAAAGCCACATAACTATAAGTCATGGAAAGCCTCATTCATCGACGTGACTCAGGGCCTCGGCTTGTCACCTAAAGAAGAACTGGACCTAATAATAAAATAGCTTGGACCAGATTTAACAGTACATGCACAGAGGCTTCACTCTGTATACCCAAGCAATAGCAGGGCAGCCTTGGAAATGGTCTGGGAACGCCTTGACGAGTTATATGGGTCCCTCGAAATCATTAGACAGGCTCTTTCCACAAAAATCGACCAATTCCCAAAACTAACCAACAGAGATAATGCCAGGCTAAGGGAATTTGGTGGCGCCTCGCTTGAAATAGAATGTGCAAAAACTGAACAAGACCTTCCTGGGCTTGGGTATCTTGAAACTTCTCGTGGGGTGAACCTCATGGTTGAAAAGCTCCCACATGCTTTGCAATAAAAATGGAGAGCCAAGAGATTATAAGGAAGAACACAATGTCGCGTTTCCACTATTCAGTGTTTTCTCCCAATTTGTGAGAAAGGAAGCAAAGATGAGAAATGATCCTAGTTTCGCCATCAACGGTGTCGAGGAAACACCAACAAAACATGTGATGGTGAACAGGACCGAAACGACGGAGGTGTTTCTGGTGACAAAGCCAATGTGTCCCATTCATGAGCAGCCTCATCCATTAAATAAATGCAGAGCAGTTCTTTCCAAGACACAGTCAGAAAGGTGGGCCTACCTGAACGACAACGGATTATGCTACCGCTGCCTTGGCACTACAGATCCCCTGGCCAGAAATTGCAAGCAACCAGTGAGGTGTACTGAATGCGGCAGTGAAAGACATAGTACTGCTCTTCTCATTAGTCCACCATCAACCCAGAATTCAGTGACCACAGGAGATGATGGTGGGGAGGGAGCCTTACTGTTCGCCAATTCTAAGTGTACGGAAATATGTGAACAAGCCATGGGCAGTAGATCCTGTTCGAAATTATGCCAGGTTAAAATATATCCGGAGGAAAATGAACATGACGCTATCAGGGCATATGTGGTGTAGGATGAACAAAGTAATAGAAGTCTTGCTAAATCCCAGTTGTTTGATATTTTCAACGTCAATTCTGAGGCTGCTCCATATACACTGAAAACCTGCTCCGGTACCAGAGAGATAGCCGGAAGGAGGGTCGATAACTTAATGATACGTTCCATAGATGACAAGATCAAACTCCAACTACCATCGTTGATAGATTGCGAAAAGATCCCAGACGACAGATCAGAGATCCCTCCACCAGAGGTTGGGCTTCACTTCCCTCATTTGAAGCACATTGCTGACAAGATACCCGCTGTTGATCCAGATGTACCAATCCTTTTGCTGCTCGGGAGAGATGTTCTACAAGTCCGAAAGGTACGTAAACACATAAATGGCCCCTGTGATGCTCAATATGCTCAGATACTGGATTTAGGATAGGTAGACGTTGGTGATGCATGTTTGTGAACTGAAAATAAACCCAACCATGCCAATGTCTACAAGGCCAATATCCAGGGAAATAGCCGTACCTCTCACATGATGCCATGTCCTAACGCGATCCAGGGAAAAGGGGACCGCCGAAGGGATGAACGGTTGAATTCTCTTTCTACGATCAGAAAACAACATGCAAAGAAGCTGCAACAGGGCTGCTCATTCTTTGCCAATGCCCAATATGACAGGGAACTGGACATAATGGACAAACACGTTCATCGAGAGGTTTACCTTCCAGACAATCGTGAACAAGCACACAGGCGATTGTTTTCCTTACGCAAGTCACTGGAAAATAATCCTGTCAAAGAAGAGATTCATATAATGGAAGACCTGCCAGCAGACAGAGGCACTCGAGGATCACCCTTCACCAGTCGTGACGTCTTTGGTCCTTGGAATGTACGCTCACGGAATAAGGTCGGAATCAGTCGTTACGAATGGCCGGATGATTACGGGAAGGTTCGCAAGATTGAAGTTCAGAGTCCCCAAAGACAAGAAACCAAAGGTGTTCTTGCGACCGGTATCCGTTGTTCCCTTAACAGTGATTAGACTTTGAAGAGTTGTTAGTCGCAAACATTTAGTCATGTTGTTTTATGTGACTGATTGGAGTGGAAAGAGTGTCCCCGAGCTTCGTTGATCTGCAGTTGCACGGGAACTTTTGACGAGAGCGGTTCCTGCAGTCCCACTGAACCGCTATAATCTGAGAGAAATGCGCCCACGGTCTAAATGACTATTCCGAATGATGATGATGTTTTATGTATTTTACATGTTATTGTTTAGTGTTTGGTATTGAGCTGTTCATGTGTTAGTTTTTAGAGTGTGGTATATCATTGATATACCAGGCGGGGAGTGTGTTGGACTCAAGTTTTTGTTCATAATTGAGTGTAGCGTCATCATTTTAGCATTGTACAGTTTATTGCTACAAATGGCGTTCTATAGCTTTCATTGCTCTCTTATTGTTCGCCAATCAGTCATTGAAGACCTTATAGCTTGATCGTTCTTATTACGCCTTGATTTTGGGCTATCACAGTCTGTGAGTAATTTATTGAAAGGTTGCATATTGTTATGTGAATTGTGTTGATAACATTAGTAAGGGTATTGGCTTTTCAGCGGAGTTGGTAGCCATGATTAGGTTTGTTAACTTTTATTAAGAAAGTGTTTTTCTTCTTATTTCTTTTTCAGTTTCACTACACGCAATTAAAGGATTACATAACCTTATAATAAATACATAACCTTATAATAAACTACGGGGAACGTCATATCTTGTCGTAAACTTTATGGGATCGGGTTTTGTCGTTGGTTATCTAGCTGTATAGCGCCATCAGTTGTACGTGGTGCGAGGACAGCACAACAGTGGCGCCAGACAAGCAACACTGTATATCGTATAGCCCTTAATTATCCCCGACAGAAGGTAACACATCGAGTTAGCATTTCCCGACGGAGGAGAGGGTGCCCTAATCCTTGCACCCTTGTGTCCGTCCATCTACTCCCAGACATTGAGATGAACAGCATAATACCAGTTCCAGGTCACAATTAACCTTTGGATAATACATGGCATTCAGTTCTCCGTGTGTATCTCCACCTTGGCTTAATTTCTACTTGGCCCCAGATCTGGTCTGCACCCAGTGCGTTATCACGATATCATCATCGACTTCAGCACCTGCAGCTCGCTATGGTTAGGGACAACGGTTTAGGGTATATATAGGCTGACGCCCTCTCCGTATCACCTAGTCTTCTATATTCACTTCAACCTAATACACAACTGCACAAGCAATAAATTGTATCAAAAATAAAAAAGTTACACCTTGTGTGAGTAATTTGAATATCTACAGATCTCGATTATAATAACTGACAAAATATTTCGATTCCTGCGCTGCTGTCGCGCGTGCGCTCCACAGAATTTCAATCGGGAATAGCGCCGCTATTATAACAAAATTAATCGAGAGAACAAAATGAAAGGAGACAGCAAGAAATAAAAGAGTAGCCGAAATAAAACCCAGTATTTTTATAGCATAAATAATGAAATATTGAAACAAGTAGAAAGTAACCCTTACCTTGGATTAACCATAACTGACGACTTCAAATGGAGTACTC
>JAODUJ010279043.1:0-10143 GCA_027564615.1 Psolus chitonoides
AACAATCATAGGAAGTTAGGTCTATTTTGACAATATAGTCAACATTTGGTGCCTACATTTTGATGGTCACTTAGAGGTCATCAGGGGTCATTTGAGGTCAAATTACCAAAGATTGTTGGATTTTTATGAAACTTCATGGTGTATCATTTCCCTTGATTATTTTGCTTAATGCATTCGACATCTCCCCCCTCCTAGGATGGTAACCTTTGACCTCATCATTCCTTAACTTGTTTGAAGTCATCCCTGGTGGGTATTAATTACCTCTGCCAAATTTGGTTCAAATTCATTGAGTAGTTCCTGAGATATCTTGGAAAGATGCATTTTCATCCCCCTCTCTAACTCTGTGACCTTCAACCTTACCCCTCCCATACTGATAGAAATGAATATTTATCTAGTACTCAACATGTCTACCAAATTTCATGGAATTCTATCAAGGATTTCATGAGGTATGCTGCCCAACTTATTTCGCCTAACACTTTCCACATCTTCCGCCTCCCAGGATGGTAACCTTTGACCTCACCACTCCCCACATTTCTAGCTCATTCACCTCCTGCCAACTTGGAGAGAACAAAATTTAATTTTTACAAGAAATTCAGTGCTATGCCCCATAGTCTATCCCAGGTGGGTATCTATTACCTCTGCTAAATTTGGTTCAAATTCATCGAGTAGTTCCTGAGCTGTCATGGAAAAGCGCATTTTTGTACAACTATGTGACTTTTGACCTTACCTTTTCTTATTCCTACCGAAGTTGCGTTTCTTGATTTTCAAGCAAAATTGGGATAATCCCGATGAAATCGGTATGGTTGGACACTCTTCAACGTAAGTACCGAGTATCATGACATCAATCTATCATGGCACTATTGCATTTTCACAAAAAAGGTACGACTGCATAGATTCAATCCGCCGCTGGTAAGGAATCAGTAAGCTACGTGTAAAGAATAAACAATTTCACATCCCAGGATGTATAATTCTTCATTAGTCAATGTGTCATACATAACATCAATTGAGCTGACCAGTTGCATGTGGGGACTGAAATTCGCTCACCTAGTAAGCTTCTGTTTCCAAAAAATAGCAGAAAAGCAACAAACATTCATTTCAGTCACATCGACTTCAATACTTGGAATACGAATGATTTTATTGAGCAGTGTCTGACTTTTTTCCGCTGAGGGTAACAATTTCGTTTTATTCTTTTTTTTCCAGACTATATTTGCAACGAAATACAGGAATTTTGATTTACCTTCATTGGTAAAAATAGTAAGAAGGAGTGACCTTCAAATCATTCCAGTGCTGGATGCAAATGTTGCAAAATCACAAAAATATTGGCTCACACATCTTCAAGATTGAGCAAGGCTTCATAGGCTAGTTGCCAAGGAAACCTATGAACATCAGAAAAACTTTGTATTATGAAACCTATAGCAAACTGTTTTGTCATCTTGCTCTTTTATAGTTCCTAACCCAATTATATGTGGAATTTATATTAATTTATTTTATATTTATGGCGGGTGACGGAACAAACTTTTGGGCTGAACGAATATTGGTGTCTTTAAGCGGTGAACACACTTGTGCAATATGATACAACATTTTTGTCGCATGGAGTGTACACACTGCATACGACAAACATGTTGTACGATAAATATGTCGCGAAGGCCTACAATGGCATGGGTATATGGCATCGAATATCTACACTTTTGTCGTTCTATACTCCTGTTAGGCAGCAGTGTCAGCTGGTGTAATGAACGATTGTGATTGGGCAATCATTTTATATCGCGCCGACCAAAATATTGTACGACAAAAGTTGAAAATATTTTAACATCCGCATTTTATCGCGAAGCTGTATGTTCACTCCCATTGAAAATAACACTGTTCAACTAGCCTTGCGACAAAAATGTTGTATTGTATCGTACAAGTGTTTACCCCTTTACTATGAAACTGCAGATATCTGGTGGATTTGAGGTGAGAGAAAAGGTCCTTTAGTTTTCACTCTTTGTACTTTGTGTTGTTAATTTGTTTCATGTGAAGTGGTTCGGGACATCGTCAAAAGAAAGGTAAAACATGAAAACAAATAAAATATCTGAAATGTAACTTTGCTTTATTTCAAAACTATTCTATATTTCTCTCTAAGTAAAATAAGTTAAAAAGTTGCACATGGACTCTGCACCACTATAGCATATCAAACAACAATCGCAGATCCGTTTATATACACTCTATGTACAGCAATGAATGTTCACTTCATATAGAACAACAAACTTATTCCATCATGTAAAGTTCTTTTAATGAGGCTTATTGATTGAAGTTAAGTTGCTATAGCAATCAAATACAAGCTTGTCCATTTTGTAGAATAATAAATAAAAGCCCCCCCCCCCCCTCCAGAAGAAATGTAATAAAAATAATTTTGAGATGTATTGATTGTTAGTCAACATGCTTTCAAATATAACCTTGTTACTTCTCTAGCCCCCCAAGAAAAAATATAGTAACAAACTTGAGATGTATTGATTGTAAGTCAACTTATTATATCTCTCAAATACAAGCTTGTGACTCCCCCCCCCCCTAGAAAAATTATAATAATAATCTTGAGATGTATTGATTGTGAGTCAACTTGTGATAGCATCCACAAATACAAGCTTGTGAATTTGATAGAATAATGAATAAAATCCCCCTCCCCAGAAGAAATGTATTGATTGTAAATCAACTTGCTATAGCTTTCAAATACGAGCCAGTGAAAAGAAATTTATTCCCTAATTTGGAGCAATGCTTGTGATTATTCTAGAATATTGAATAAAAACTCCCCTCCCCCACAGAAAAAAATCAATTTGAGATGTATTAAGGTAAAAATTCCAAGATTTTTTGACAGTTTCTTACTACAAATTTAAAACAAATGCTTTAAAAATACTCCAAATTAATCTGTAAAATTACTCCCCAAAAATATCATTCTTGAGTTGGATATATATAACTCAAACCAGTGAAAAGAAATTCATTTTCACAATTTGGAACAAAAGTTTGGCTGTTAGGTAAAAATTGGCAAACATTAGAAAATGCCAGATTCATGCATAAAGCTCTTGTAAATTCGGTCCTCGCTAAATTGGCACTCGTTGTTATTGCAAATTATGTACATTTGTAATTAATATCTAAAAGTATGGTTGTCCTGAATTGAAAAGAAGATAAATTTCTTTGCTTGTCCAAGTTTTGTTGAATAATTGTCACAATATGAACATGAGACACTAAACCTAGCAGCGATTGTTAACAATTTTTGTGACTCATCAAAATTTGGATCTGTTAAAACATGTATTAAATGGAAACTTTGTCATTTTTTCATGAAAGAAATGAAAGTTGAAATATGGTGAATTGAGTTACTTTACAGTTAACACATAAAAATATTTTGGCTTATGGTTTGGTTTAAGTTCCCTCAATGCTGGCAAGACATCGCTTCTCAAAAACTAACATATATACAATAATCAGTTTTACCCTGATGTAACATACATTTAAACAAGATACAAAACCCTAATTGTGTATTAATTGAAAATATTGGTATTTCAAAGGTAACTTAAGTTAATTTGATTGAAAATGAAATCTTTCACTGCCAACATTACGATTAAGTGACAATGGCATCCGGTGGTGGGAGAGTCTCTCGTTACCAAAGGAAATTTAAAACTATGGAAAAGATCGCAGTACAACACATATCTGCAAAAAGTGCAGACCAATCCTCTAGCCGACGGTCTGCAGGTTATCGGCCGTGGCTCAAAATTGGGCCACAAAAAATTAAGAAGGCTGCAGAATGACCCTGGATTGTTAAAAAACTGGATTTGTTGTTGGGTTTATTTGGGCATGGGCCGTGGGTTAGTGCTTGGAATCTGTTGAAAAGTTTGCAAACCCCAGGCATTAGCCCTCGAGAGAATTTCTCATCCATGGGTGAATTGTATTCATCAATTTATGGTTTGCTGTTGCCAGCTATCTATTTGTCGTGTACAAAGAGTCACAGCAGATTGTTACCTCTACCATCTCCCATTTACAGTAGTAGAATGCAATCTACATACATGGATGCAAGAAGTTTACAGACCAATCCACTAGCCAAACACTCTAAAGCCCATTTTACCCTTTATGTACGGAGGGAGGATTGGGGCAACTAAAGGGCTTCCACAGCTGCCTCTGTGTAAACATTCCAGCAAGTTGCATAATAGCTCTCACGGTTCAGCACCCTTATTACATGCTTGACAGAACTGGGTAGCAGTGCAGTGATAGTTCTGGGTGGAGCAGTACAGAGCTGGTATCATATAACACCTCATTTGATTGGAGGATCGTTGGTCACATGTCAATTCAATAAATATACTATTCAACACCTACCTCCTCAACCGTGCATTTTTGGTACTAATCACTGTGCATTTTTGGTACTATTCACTGTGCATTTTTGGTACAATTCGATCCATTCTAATGTACGCTGCAGTAGCTGCACTATACTCAATCGCAACCTTTGACATTACCTATGCGCTATATTTTTTCATATCCTCTATTATCCTCCTACCAAGGTGTTATATAAAACAAATAATGAATGTTTTTTTATTCGTACAAATATTTTCATTCCATGAAAGATTGAACGTTACATTGAACTCTGCAAACGGCTTCGCCTTGTTGAATGGAACGTTCAATCTTTCAAGGAATGAAAATATTTGTACTCATAAACATTCATTACTTGTATACTGACTACCATGGTACATAAAGAGTAAACATTAGGCAAGCAATTTCAAAGACGATGCACTGGGAACATAAAAACATAACCAAAAAATATAAAACAAACATGAACTATTTGTTATTATAAATAGGATTACAATTATGTTCATGCATATCAAGATAAATTTGTTCCAATTTATCATTAAACTCGAAGAAAAAACATAATACTTTACTTTATATAGTTGAAGCAAACAGAGATGAATACATTAAAGCTTCCTTTGTTGACTCCAAGTACATGAGCAAAACAAAACCAATAAAACAATTGAAATGAATACTAATGCCTCAATTTAAATGCCCTATTCCTCTCCACTGCAGGAGGAATGCCTCTTCATCAATTTTCCAACCAAGTCTCTTCTGCGCTATTCTGGTCCATGGAACGCCACTCTATTCTTTGATAACATCCATCCACCTTCCGCTCTTTCTTCCTCTCCCTCTTGTGTATGCACTAGGGACCAATCAGTGAGTTTGATAGTCCATCTATCATCATGTCTTGTTGCTAGGTGGGCAGCCCACCTCCATTTCTTTGATTTTATATCTTGTATTATATCTTGCACTTGTGTTTTTCTCCTCAATTCTATGTTGCTCACCCTGTCCTTTCTAGTAACCCCAATCAAGACCAATTGCCCCTCATTTGACTCTCACATTCTTTTCTGACATTCTAATTGTTGTCCAAGTTTCTGCCCCATAAGATAGTGTCGGAAGTATGCATTGATTGAATATTTGTTTCTTCAGTGCTATATGAACTTCCTCATCCCTGTATATGAAACTGAGCTTGCCAAACTTCCCCCTGAATCTGAATCCTTCTAATTATTTCCCCTACAGTCTCCTATTCTATGCCCTATTCTATCACACCTAAATCGGCCAGCCACCTGCAGTACTGGTCAGCTCAAAAGATATTACCCATCACATTTCCCCCAATAAACGATTTAAGATGAAGAGCTGCCAACTTTGAAAAAACACTCATTCTTATTCCGAAGACCAAAAATCAGTATTTGGCACCCAAAATTCATATTTTCGAAAACAAAAGGTATTTTATCGAGTCCAGCTAAAAGAAATTTGCTGAAAGCCAACTTCTAATTGGTTCAATGTGGATTTGTTGACAAATGACCAACCAAATAAATGACACAAAAATACATCGACAATCATTAATAAATAAAATAAATAAATCAGTAAAGAGTAGTATGCATGCTATTAGTGATCTATTGTCAGCTGTTTATAGTGTTGAGAATGGAACAATTGTTATTATCAGGCCTAATATTGTCATTTCAAAATTTAGATTTTCAAAGGATAATTCCTATTTCCAATGATTTTCCATAGAAAATATTGAGAATTCATGCTGGTTGGCAGCTCTAATGATATATGTGAAATTCTTCTATGGGAGAGAGGGATTGGTCTTTGCAGGAATACATTTATAACAACATTTTGAAAAGGGAAATTTTGGATAGGAGGATGATATAACTTTACTACTTGAACCAGTTTTTTTTTTTTTAAACCAAATTTTGGTTTACTGCATTAAAAACCTTGATGTGACATTCATTTGCTAAATGCTGTTGAAAATAGACATTTTGTTTGAAATTGGAAGGGCCCCTTTCTCCCTCACCCCAAATCTGCTAGAAATCTGCAATACTGGTCACCTCAATAGATGTTGTGTATTGCACACTGATGACTTGGCACAATGAAGAATCATGCACCCTGGGATCTAAAATTTACTTTTGGGCATGCCAAATGGGTCTTTGAAAATATGATTTGAACTTACACCATGAAAAAGCATGCTATGTTTAAGTGGTATATTACAATCTTGAGTCCGGGCCAAGGATTTAGCTAGAGATCCGTCCAGCCACCATTTGGACTCCCCCCCCCCCCAAAAAAAAGAAGAAAATATAACAGGTCCAAGAACTACAGTACCACTACGGTACTGCATCCATTCTTAATGACAATATTGTTGGGAGATTTTGAGATGATTTGGTTAATGTGCACCCTCCACTTCGACCCATCCCCGGGACGCAAAAACGCATTTCACTGCATGAACTGAATTCCCTATCAACGAGTTCCGGCTAAAGCCCTGGCACTCTGAGGTGCACATTACTTGTTGCCAATACCGTGGCGGGCTGCACAATGCTCGTCCTTGTTTATTTTTGTCACAGGCATAAAACATTGCGGTGGGTGGCATTTGACCCGCCTGCTGCAAGGTGGAAACCCTGTTTTCTATAGGATTCCTGTATGGTTGGCACACAGCCACTCTTCATATCCCTTATTCAGCCATGTTTTGTTATTTAGTTAATCAAGTTATATATAATTTGCATAAATTTTGAATTTGCAGTAAAAAATATGAATTCTGAATGAACTAATACTGATCTGAAATACGTAACCATATGAATACTTTCAGCTCTCTTAGAGTTCCCTTCTTTTCGAACAGAATACAGTGTGTAAAACGAATAAAACATTTGTTCCTAAAAGAAATGCAAACCTGATTTGAAATATAACAATAAAACACTTTACATTTATACAAAATAACCTCTTTTTGGCACAAATTGATGAATAATAAGGCTAATTGCTTTTGGCCTGCAGCACACAATTGGTATGAATACTAATTTAATGCCTGGTATAACATATGTATAACAAATCTCCTTGTCCAACCCATCATCAGAATTTTTGTCCACTTTATTTCTTTACTAGGGTGGACAAGTCACCATTACAGTGATAGCGTGGTGTAGTGGTATGAGTGAGCACTTTCACCGCAGAGTCCTTGGGTTCAATCCCAAGCCTGGCTCGTCAAAAGCTGTTCTGCACTTGTTGATGGTTTCGCAATTTCTGTTTAGGTTCGACAGCTGTACTGCAGTTGTTGATTCCGTTGTAATGGGAAAGCAATTGCCTCGGGAAAATAGGTTTGTTGGTTAGGTTCGGCACGGCTGTCTTGCAGTAATGACGGACAGGTGGCTTTCACCTCTCTCCGCATTTAGGAAAGTTGCTAAAGGCTGAGAGTTTTATTCAAGTCCGTCGGATGGGGACGTAAAATGGAGCTCCCGGAAGCAGGATGGGATTGTACGGGGACAGGCCTGCCTCGTTACCTCTGAACACTATTCAAGAAGAGAAGGCGAGACTTCGCCGGTGTTCATCCATTATCACACTTGGCTTCCGGGTTCCTTGATGAGCTTTAGTTGGGCTTCCTGAACCCGTAGATACTGAACTAAACTAAACATTCACGGATTAGAAATGGATATTACAATTGATTTGAAACCAGAAGTTGGCTTCTACATTATAGTTTGTATTTGATGACCCAACTCAACAATGGCACTCAACAGTACCTACTAAAGGTCCCTTTCCTGTGTTTTCACTCATCCCAAATCTGCAAGACATCTACAGTAATGCTCAGCTCAATTAGAGTTATGTACGACACACTGACCAATGCAGAACTTAGCCTGCTGCGAGGTTATATTATCTAGTGATCGAAAAGACACGCAGGTACTTATGGTCAGACATTTGCATGTACACATCCCCACGCTCTGGCATATGCAGCATCACTGGAGTGAAACGCGCATGGAGCTGGAGTGAAACACACATGCTGATTGCATGAGTTTGTAGGTTGCGCTCCATTGTTGTGCTCTCTTGTGACCTTTTCCACTATTCATTGCGAGCGAGGACTATCAAATTAGTTTATTCTTCTACTCTGCCACGAGCAGCCCTGTCTAGGTATGACCTTAACTGCTTCAGGGAACACCAAGGGTGGGCATAGGGGGTGCAAATGCACCCCCTAAAAACTTTGCAGTCAATTTGCCCCCCCCCCCAAATGTTTTTTTTTGGCACTGATAACCTTCTTGTAAAACTTCAAAATTACTGCACCTCCTGACGGGGGCCATGCACCCCCCTCTGCAATTCCAGTTTCAAAAGTCTAGTGCTACCACTGGTGCTGTCAATGTTTCCCCCATTTTACCACAAGCAGTAAAGTCCCACTGTGGACTGCTTTAGGAAGTTACACAGCTACAAGTACAAGTGAGTTATCATTGGACCGAGCAGCTTTGTCTACCAGGCGAAGACAATGATGAATTTAATGCATGCAGCAGGATTGTGTGAGAAATACAAATTTATATCACATCATACAACACTTGAATGGAGCTTTGAACCTGCCTATAACAGTACAATAAATAAATTTACACTCAGAGGCAAGGTGTCCCTTATTAATGGTCCCTCAAAACATAAACAAGCTCCATCATATTTTTCAAAATATGAACGTTTCTTCAATTTCTCCCCGAGGTGATCTGATGGTGATCTGCTGGCTGTAGACTTGAAACAATTCAGATTTCTTCCCATCCTGAGTGGTGCACCTCTCTATCAACGACTTCACCTCGCTTCCTGATGGCAAATTCTGGCAATTATTGTTCACGTTTGAGGATGACTCATCCAAAACAATGCTTTCTGACACTCTGTTGGTCTCCTCTAATACAATGCTATCTGATGCACTGTCGTTTTTCTCTAGTTTCATGTTTTCAGTTTCTGTCCCTCCCTGATCTTTTTTCACTGTTTCTGACATCGTTTCTGACATCGTTTCCAACATCGGAGGTGACTTTTGAGATACCTCCTCTCCAATATTATTGTTACTTATCAGTTCATCTAGGGCAGCATTTAAGGTGGCATCCCCATCAGAGAGTGATCTAGTCCTCACAAGCTCCTGTGATTGGTGGACGGTTTCTGATGCTTCTGACTGGGCCTGTCCATTTGGATGAGGAGGGGTGCTGCTGTTCAGTGATGCAGGAAACACACAAGGGTGGAGCACGGGAGAGGTCGAGCATGAAAGAAATCCGAGGAAAGGCTAAATTGTAAATTATATTCTTTTCTACAATTTAAATTATAAATAAGGAATATATAATACAATAGCTTCAATGCAGCTGATGGGCAATAACTAAGGAGTAAATGTGCACAACTATAGCACTATGAATATCTGTCACCCCCCTACCCCCCCCCCTTTATTTTAGGTTATCAGGATTTTGCCTAATGTTAAAACATTAATTGTGATACCAGAATTGTGTGTTACAAATCTCACAGATTAGTTAAAAGTTTTAAAGTGTGTTTTTCAAGTAAGAACTTTTCAAAAGCACACAGCAATTAAAGTTTTATTGATCAAAGTTTTTGTCATGCCAAGACCAAAGTAAACTGCAAGATGCATATTAGGAAACAAACTTTGATGGGTTTCAGTGAAAACTAAAGGCAAGCAACATTTATCAAGTTTAAAGTGAAATAAGACAAAGTAAAGAATGGTGGAACCGGATTGAACAATATTGATGGTCACCTTAAAGGGGAACGGAACTCCAAAATGAGGACAAATAAAGCGATCCGCCGACGTAGTCTCGCCTGGTTACGCAACAGTGGATTTTTGCTTTCATAGTAAATATGCTATGAATCCAACGTCCCGTAATTTGGATTTTT
>JAODUJ010279265.1:0-10141 GCA_027564615.1 Psolus chitonoides
CAACAAAGTTATTTGAAAAGTAACACTGTTTCGAAAATATATGTCGAATTCAAACTTTGATTTTTAAATGAGATCACACTCATGTTGTAGCCGTTAGCTAGGATTCGCTCCTGCTATATCATATGTAATCACCACATTCATCACCTCCTTCTTCGTCCAGCGTAAACACAATGGTAATTAAGTTCACTTGTTACTGAATTTCAAGACTGTCTATGAAGCTGGAACCAAGAACCGTGTTAACATCATCGATCTACCAAACTGTATATTGTGACCTCTTGCTTGGTTGTTACAAGTATTTTCTCCCCTTCCTTTGTTTCTACCGTGGCTATTTTCTCATGACTGTTACTGACTGGTAGTGATGTCAGTAGCTGTCGGCCATCTTGACTGTATTGTGCAAGCAATTGCTTCCCAAGATGTGACCACATGATGTAGACGAACCCATTCTTATCCTTACAGACACTACAAGGCCAACAATTTCCATCGACACAAGGCTTTGAAAATTCATATATCAGTTCACAGATCGTCCCCTCCATGGTAACTGCACATGCTCTATCACGGGAAAAATCACAAACAAGGAGACTACCATCATGGACAGTCATGTTATATGGATATTTGTTTATATCCGGCAGTGTTAAGGTTTTGATGAATTGTAGCTCATTATTAAAAACATACAAGTCTTTACTATTATAAGAACCCACAATGATGTCATAGTTGGTAGGATCAACCGCTATGCACTGTACCCGCATACGCGATGGCCAAGTAGAGGTGACATCGCTGATTTTGCTCTTTAGGTATGTACCGTCTCGAATATCATAGACGCCGATTTCGTTGGTCCCACAAGCGGATACAACTTTGTATCGAGATAAGAAGCTACAACACCGATACCCATTTGATTGCGTCACAAGTTGTCGCAGCTTATTTCCATTGACGTCGATGACGGTGATGTGACTATTACCTGAACCGTACTTGCCGGTCACTACTATACTGCCATCTTCACTGCATGTTATATTTCGAATGTTACCACCTTTCGATCCTATGTCCACAGTGACAGTAGCTTCTGCTTGTTCGGTCACTTCAACTTTGTCTTTCTGTTCAATGAATATCAGCTTCAAAGTACCGACATCAATATCTGTAATATCATCAGGGACATCCAATTCTGCGTCTTCTATCAAGTCATTTATCGCTATACAGATATCAGGAATACATTGCATGTCGGTCCAGTCGTGGTATGCAGCAAGGATATTAGACGCCGTGGACTGAATGTTTTCCAACCGTTTAAGAACACACTCAAAATGGTCGCAGAGTTGCTGAATGTTGTCTTGATTTTTTGTCTGTATCGTTTTACATTCAGTTATAAGTTCACTCATATTCGTTTCCAAGAGGCTGAGATATTCTGCCATCTTCGTCTTCTCCATTTCTGATTTTTCTAACATTTTTTCCAACTCTTTGTTTCTTTCTCTTTTCTCTTCGTCGCAGATTTTGTCATACTTTTCATTCAAAAGCTTTATTTTTTTCTCTAATTCAATCTTACGGGCTAAAGTGTTCGTCTGAAAAATATCCTCTAGTCTAATCTTCTCTCTTTCGTAACTTACATCAACGGTTTTTACCCGCTCCTTGATCATCCTTTGTCCTTCTTCAAAACGAGCATTAAGTTCTTCTGTCTTCGAAGATACTGCTACTTCAAGCTCCTCTTTCTTTTCCCTCAATATTCTAGGCATCTTGTAAACTGTATCCTTCATTCCATGTAAGGTTTCAATCTTCCCGATAAGCCTTCGCCTCTCTGTTCTTGCTAACGACGTTATTTCATGAAGGTCATGACCTTTGTGCTCACCGAAGGTCCCACATGCCATACAGATTGGAATGTTATCACAAGATTTACAACAAAGCTCTGATAACTTTTCGGGATGGATACTGCACTTAATGACTTCCTTTAACGAAATAAGCCTCTCCATTGTAATGCTACATGACTTGAAATTCTCCAGGTTTGTCATATGCGGCAGATGATCTTTCAAACTGTTGTTGGTTTCATGAAAATTACTACAAGTTTGACACAAAAATCCGCGGCATTTGAAGCAAAATGCTCTCACTTCAAGTTCCTCAGAACACCCATAACATTTTCTAATGTTCTCCGTTTCTAGTGATTGCTTCAGCTGAACATATTCAGTTATGCTTTTTACACAGAAATCAGTTTTAAAGCCACCTTTGGGTACGGTGAATTCTTTCTGACAGTCTGGACATTTCAGATTGTCACGATGTTTCAGGGTAAAGTTCTTCAAACAGTCACTACAGAACCGATGTAAGCACGGCAAGAGCTTGGGTTCTTTAAAATGATCGAGACAAATGGAACACAATAAGAAGTTCTCACCGATATCATCTAACACGACTTTTACAGAAGCCATTTTGGTGTTCGACATGTGTCCTGTGTTAAGAAAGAACAAAAAAGATTGGTTAACCACTGTTTTACTGTTTCGCTGTTTGGAAATGATTGCTTTGGGAAGTTGGGGTAGCTTGATTTGTTCAGTTTGGCGTCTCATGGTTGCTACCAACTGTCTCGGCATTGGGCGTACTCGAGGGTAGTGACTGTATTATTCGTTGCAGACTTCGATCATGGTTGTTTATATGACTGTTAAAGGAGCAGGCTGGATGGTGACAATGTCACTCGTACTCCTGCGAAATCAAAATGGTAAATGGATCGGCTATAGTGAGTAGATGATCCCTATTGATTGTAAAGGAAGTCAGAGGTCAACAGGGGCCAACCACTGAAATCCTTGTAACCACATTATCTCAATCGTACTACAGTGAACTGATCTCATACTTGGCATTTATATTGCCAATAATGAGTAGATGATCCCAGTATGACAATAATACACCTTGCCACTCTTAAGAAAACGCTGTCGCAAGCATTGTGTCACATACATACACGCACACACACATACATACACACGCAGTCGTAATCACATATATTCCTCCGCCAAGAAATAAAAAAAGCACTGATGGAATTCGGTGTCAGGTATCTGGCATAGATGCATCTAACAAAATGAGGGTAATCCAAAGGTAAATGTTATAGGAGTGGTGAGGTCATAGGAGTGGGGATATAGGAGTGGGTGAGGCATTTGAGAGATATAATATGACGCATAATTTGAGTAGCATAACCGTTGGATGTGGTTGATAGGAATGGTGCAGGATATGTTGGAAAAGCGGGGTGGATTGCGGAAATGATTGGGGAAAGGTGCAGGAGAGTGAAAATGGGTCGGAGCAAGTGTTGGTGGTAGTTGTATTGGCGGGTGGTGTTTAGAGGGGTGAAGGTAGTGAACTGATGTCGGTCGGTGTCGACATGCCTCCTTGAGATATTTAGTTTGAATTTGTTTGGGGAATACACACATGGGCCTCTATGGGGCAATCGTCACTGAGTTATTTTTTTGTTTTTTAATAATAAAACACCAGATATATCTATCAATGAATCCTCTTTATACCAATACAACTCAGTTTATATCTAACCTCGATCTCCAACCCCATATGACGCCTTAACTTTCTGGTCTGAAATGTAGTCGATATTTACGAAGAAATCCCACGATTAGTAGTGAGCAGTGAGTCAAACCGAAACGAGGCTACGTTAAAAGTATCCGAAGAATGATCAAGAGCCGAGGGCTTCGTGATTCCTTGCCTTTGGATTTAAAACCTGATTTTATTGTTTGAACAACAGGAACCATATACTAACTTTGATGAACACACGTACCAGGTATGAGTTCAATTGATATTTGCCCCATCACGTTACGGTGGTTACAAAATGTCGGTGTTTGACACTTGTTGACCTCAAACGACTTTTGATCTGAACCAAAAACAATAGGGACAATGTACTAACTATGGTGAAGACACATACCAGTTCCAAGTATGAGCTCAATTGAAGTTTGTTTTATCAAGTTATGGTGGATACAGGTTTTTATTCCTTGCCAGATGCAAAAAGAATCTATGCAGTCACGCATGTCTGTGTGTGTGTGTCTGTGTGACAAAGATTGTAAACACGATAACTGAGCGATGAAAAGTCGGATCCGTTCCATACTTGGGTGGTAAATAACCCATAGTGAGTAGACGGTCCCCATTGTTTTAAGTGCCAATCTCATTAGTATTTATGAGTGGGCGGGGCTTAGATTGAATTTCTTCAAATATCCGTATCTCGACAACCGTATGTCCGATTTTGTTTAATAGGTTAGTACTTTATTGCATCTCATTAATATTCATATGGGGCGGGGCTAAATGTAATTTCGCTGAAAATTGCCCGTAATCACTCGAAGTTAATGATGCATACTTGGGTGGTGGATTACCCATAGTGAGTAGATGGTCCCTGTTTTTTTTATGCCAATCTCATTTACATTAATGAGTGGACGGGACTTTTTCTCTAAATATCCGTGTCTCGGCAACTGTATGTCCGATTTTGTTCAAACTTGTTTCGGTGGCATTAGCAGGAGTGGGGTACATGCATAGATTAGTATCTTATTGCGCATCCATAATATTCATGAGGGGCGTAACAAAATGTAATTTCGTTGGATATTCGTTGAAAATTCCTTGTATCCACTCGATGTGTGCAAGGTCATATCATTCCCATACTTGGATGGTGGATTAGATACATACATAAATAGATACACTCTGGTAGTAGGCATTACATGCCTTTTGCACCAGCTCTTCTTCTATCGCGTATCTGTTGAAGTTGCTACTATCTGAGTCTTGGTGGGATCTATGTTATTGTAACGAATGAGATGTTGCTTCCAAAACTTGTCAAACTTTCTTTCAAAACTTTGCACAGTTGTAGCATTAACAATATCCTGTGGAAGATTATTCCATGCTTCAACTACTCTGTGTGTGGAATTATTTTTACGGAGGTTCAATCTTGATCTCCTTTTATGAATTTTTATACTGGAAGAGCCCTGCAATAATGGTACCACTCATTATTTTATCAACTTCGATCATGTCCCCACGTAACCGGCGGTAACTGAGGGTAGGCAAGTCCAAACACCTTCAGTCTCTCCTGGTATGAGTACTCCTCCAAACCTGGAACCAATTTTGTTGCTCGTCGTTGAACATTTTCAATGAGGTCAACATGCTTCACTAAATATGGGTTCCAAACCGGTTCGTATACTCCCCACGAGGGCGCACGAGACTAGTATAGAGAAGCTTGAATGTTGTGCGATCTGCATATGAAAATGATCTTCTAATAACACCCATAATTGAATTAGCTTTGTTCACCTTCTCTGTGATATGCTAATCAAAGGGAAGAATATTGTCTATAATGACACCAATGTCCTTCTCGCTCACCGAGTGTTCCATTGAATTACCATTTCTACACAGACTATAATAAAACAATTCCACAAATGATTTTCCAATTCTCATAGTTTTACACTTATCTGGGTGCAGTCTTAGCATCAATTTTCAAAACATTTATAGGACGAGAATACCCAGTAAGCAAAACCTGGCGGACCGACGGCGGCTATGAGCGGCTCAGTAGTGGCCAGACAATCAGCCGCCATCCACCGGAGGACCGCCGGCGGTCCGATAGAGGATAGTTGCCTTCCTTCCATAAAACGATCCCTGAAGGGCATTGTGGGTCAGTACCAGTGACACTCTGCTTAAGTGTACTGTGCCTAGGTTGTGTGCGTGTACAGTGGTCCTCCCGTGCGCCTTCAAAAGTTGGTCGGTGCCGGCCACCGGCGGACCGCCGGCGAGCCACCGGACATTTCGCCGACGGTCAGTCGGCGTTGGCCACCGGCGGACCATCGATGTGGTTGACGGTAGACCGCCGATTTGCTGACTGGGTTTCATGGACAACTCTAGTATTATCTGAAGAAAGGTATGGAGCACTATCATTATGAATTGACAGCGGAATGTCATTTATATACAGTAGGCCTTCAAATAAAACTGGGCCTAGTGCAGATCCTTGAGGTATTCCACTTGTGACTGGTTTCCAGCTTGATTCTTCTCCGTTGACAATAACTTTTTGTTTCCGCTCACAAAGAAAAGCCTCAATCCACTTTGAATAAACACCACCAATATTGTACAATCCGAGTTTATGGATGTGTCTTCTGTGTGGGACAGTGTAACATGCTTCCATATAATCACAGTATACTACATCCACACAACCTCTATCAAGAATCTCTGTCCATTCATCAAGTACATGAATTATTTGTAATACAGTTGATCTTCCTGCAATGAAACCATATTGTTAATCACTAAAAAGATTGTTTAACTTAATGTGCCTAACTATGTTGTCACGAAGTATACTTTCTGAGACTTTACAGACAATACTGGTCAGGTTGAAAGGTCTGTAGTTGCCAGCGTATTTTCGGTCACCTTTTTTGTAAATAGCTGTATCATTAGCATGCTTCCAAATATCTGGTCATATACCATCAGTCACAGAAGAATTAAATATAATACCTAATGGAAGTGCACTGACATCGCTTAGTTCTTACAAAATCCGTGGGTCTGTAAGATCTGGTCCTAGAGACTTATCAATTTTCAGGTTTTTCAATTTTTCCTGACGATTCCATCATCTATAATATCTGTATTCAACACACCATTTCATTATGCTGAATATCTGGAAGATTCAAGTCATTTTCTACCGTGAAAACCGATGTAAAAAAGTATGCAAGTACCTCTGCTGTTGCGGTATCACAAGAGGTTACATCTTCTTTAGTACCGTCAAGGTATAGGTTTGCAACTGGAGTTTTAGTTTTTGCCTTACCATGTACATAACTCCAAAACTTTTTGAGATTGCCTTTTGCATTTATAGCTATTATTATTGCTCTCGTTGGAAACCGTGTCCTGATGATATCTCTTGATCTTCACGATATGCCCATCCCATGAGAAGCCCTTGACCAAGTAACGATAATTTCTGGATTCGTCTTGCTCTTGCTTAAGTTTAGCCTCTTTTCTAAGTTCAGCTTCTTTTTGCCTTTCGACTCTGGTCATGTCATGCCTATCTCCTACCTTCCTAAAATATTCTGACGCACCGTCCTTAAGCCGAGAGGCATTCCGCATGATTTTGGTTTTTGCTGAGCTTTCTAAAGTTACTAAAAGAATCCTTGGAATCTCTACTTCCTCTCCATGCACCACCCTTGTCTGGCCCTTCCTTCCTAAACGTTTTACCTGTGCAATGTCACCATCATGCACATCCACCTGTATCTGTTTGCGTAACTCGTGAATGGATTCTCTGTCTTTCTTGATCATCTCAGCCTTAATATTAATATTACTCTCAGACTCTTCCAAGTTAGATAAACAATGTTATTCTTCCCAGCCAGTCTTGCTTGCATTTCATTTGGGGCTCTCCCCACAATATGATCTGCAGAAGTAGGGGTAATATTTGCAGGTTCTAATCCCGTTGCACACTCTGTTTGTCATGTCTTATCTAAAAGGCAATCCTTTACTTCTTTAACTATCTCTGTTTTCATCTGCATCAAGCTTGATTTAACTGAACCTATTTCATTCTCGAGTCTCCCCATTCCCTAGCTTCAAACTCGAAAATAAACTTGGCACAGTGGTCTTCTATCGTGACTTTACAATACAATTACTGCAGAACAAAGGTAAATCGACTTGATTATATATCCCTTTGAACAAAGTTCTGTTCATACCAAGACTTGTTATGCACCAATGTCCTCCACAGTATTCACATGTGAGTAGTTTATCCCCAGGAGTAGTGAAACTGGATTTGCAGGTATCACAATGCCAGGGATCCAGCATCGAAGGGGATTTCGACCTACAATCCTTGTCAATATTCTGATCTAATGCTGCCATTTTACAGTTGAGGAGTGTGGATCCGACAGAAAACAAAATGTCGCATAACCGGTATAAAGAAGTTACACAGTAAAACAATTCTCACAACCAGTACCTATGGTAGTCAATATTAGCCTAGCTGAGGCAGCCTAACAGTCAGTCTTTCTTCAAATCTAGATCTAAATCTTCACAATATGAACCAATCCTAACTCATTCTCAAGAGAAATTTAGCCATCCGTAATGTTCAAGCTATTTCATTTACTCTTTATTAGTAATAAATGAGAAGATTTTATTCAAGTTTTGAAGCAGGAATCCCTTTCATCACAAGTCCAACTTGATGAGTCATACCATACCAGTATATCATACTCTATTTAGACACGGCATGAGAAACAATACCTGGGAGAAAATACGCGCATGTTGACCGGAGCTGTGGACGAGTGGATAGGGGCATTGGCACTCAGTTTACGTCACGCAACCGGGAGGACGTGTCTCACCCGTCCCGGGATCGATTTCACGTCCGGACCATAGTAGTGTGGGTTTTTTATCCAGGAGAAATCCACGGTTTTCCCATGCGAACTGGTCTCCAAAATTGAAAAACGATCCAAAATTGACCAAAATTGTAGATTGGATAGCCACTCGACGTGTAGCGTAAGTCATGGGCCTTTAGGCCTCCTCCACAGATGTGGCAGCTAAGGCGTCGTGAATGTTGGCACAATGAGTATGTATACCACAGCGATCATCCCATCTGGAAGGTAACGTGTGTTGATCCCTCGGCCGCCATTTTGAATTTTGCCCCATGTGGAACATATTTTGGGCTATCACGGTTATTATGTTGCCATTTTTTGTATGACTTACCCCCAGTTTAAGTAATGTACCCTAATACAATGTTTAACAAATATAGACATAACCTACGAATAGTAGTAACTTTCGAGATGGCCGAAAAAAGTGGCCGCCAAATTGCTTTTCTTGGTCTAAAATTGTATAGTTGACTAGCGAAACTCTACAAAACAAATTCAGGCATGTTTTGGTTTATTGGCTAGCACCCATGTTGTTTTCGTTTAGGAGAGGCAAATAAGCTGAGGGTGGATGCCGTCTTCCATTTTAAATTCACACTATCGACCAGATGGGTATTGTGTGATTCGTTGGTGTTATCTTTGGTGTTGGTGCTGGTGTTATTTTTGTGGAATACCCACGCTTGCTGAGTAGGTTATTTAATGATATTTCACAAGTCAGTCTGGCATATGTACATTTAAAATGCCCACACGGTATACCATTGACCTTAGCTTTCAGTGGGGATGGATGGTAAACCGTATAAGTAATGAAAGCTCAAATTCGATAAAAGACTTGTTACTGTAAATAAGTGGTAAACCGTTGCAATTTTTGCTAAATCGTGTAATTTAGCCAACCTGTTTTAAACAAAATTACTTTCAAATGCGGTCAAACTCCGGGTGTCTGTAGTAAAATATTTCTTTAGCTTATGTCCAGTGATTAAAAAAATGTGTTAAAACCTTTGGTCAACCGTGGGCAGTGGCGGCTCCAGGGTTCAAAAAGTGTGGGGGGGGGGGGCAAAACCGAAATTGTGTAATTGATAATCAACCGCGCGCGAAGCAAGCGTCTTTCTTAAAAATCGCGATATCGCGAGTGCATAACGTCCGTAATGGCAGCACATAGCGGTGGTTGTTGTTATAGACCAGGGGTTCTCAAGTGTTTTGAGCCGAGAGCCACTTTTGCAGGACTTCAGTTTATAATTGTAGTAGCCAAAATTATGATGATGCTATCTAAGCGGAGAGCTACCATCGGTTGGCGCGGAGCGTATAAAGAAAATGTTATTATTATTATTATTAATGTTATTATTATCATTATTATTATTAATATTATTATTATAAAACTTATATAGCGCCAAAAGTACGAAAAGTAATCAGCGGCGCTGTACAAAAGTAAAAAACAATAAGCGAAAGGCAAGAATGTATACATACACTAAAACACATACTAAAACTTAGTTAATAACATTGGCGATACAAATAAGTTTTGAGTTTTTTCCTAAATTCCCTAACACTGCAACTAGATCTAATTTCCATTGGGAGATCATTCCAAAGCCTTGGGTCTGTGTAACTGAGGGCGCGCTCTCTAAATTTAGTCCGGACATGAGGGACAAACAGGTCGCCATTGTTGACAGATCGAGTTCGATACGTACTCGTCCTAGTTGTCAACAGGTCACTAATATACGAGAGACCCGTGCCATTCATTTTAAATTTTAATTATATAGAGCACGGACAGCCAGTGTGCCTCTCCTAAAAGGGGGGTAACGTGAGCACACTTGGGCTTACGATCATAGGCGTATTAGGCGGGGGGGGGGGCAGTCTTGCCCCCCCCCCCCCCC
>JAODUJ010279376.1:0-10140 GCA_027564615.1 Psolus chitonoides
CAGAGCTTGTTCAGCTGCATGTTCCTTCTAGAGTTCTAAGGTCAGCATCTGAGCGACGGCTTAAGATCACGGTACGCACTTCTACTAAGTTTTATGGCGATCGTTCGTATGCTTTTGCTGCTCCTCATTTATGGAATGACCTTCCTAACTCTATCCGTCTGGCCCCGTCTGTGGCTACCTTCAAGTATCGTCTTAAAACGTATCTCTTCACTTAGCATTTTTCTATCTGATTGACTCTATGTTTTGTCTTTGTTGTGTGATGTTGTCTCTGTTTTGTCGTCTGTGTTTTCTTTCTGTTTTCTTCTGTTTTTTAGGTTTGTAAAGCGCTTAGAGGCTTCCTGCATTAAGCGCTCTATCAAGTCCTCATTATTATTATTATTATTGTTACCGAGCCGCTGCTATACCAGGCCTACTACACTATTAAGAATATCTGTAAATTCACAGACCATTTTTACAGTTTTTTGTGTTTTTTCTGTTTAACACATATATACTGTTATTTAACCAACATTTATTATGTTAACTTTAAAAAACAGTTAAATTACATGAAGTTTTCGTTTGTCAAAAAACTAACTTTTTCAGTCTTTAAAACATAGTGCACTGTTATTTTTTAGTATTGTAACATAATTGACTGCAAATTTCATCCCTGTTGGAAAGTTATGTTAAATTACATTTTTATTTAAAAAAATCTGTTTTCAGTGAGTAACATAACACAACTGTTTTTCGTCATTTTTTTAATACAAAATTGGAATGTTATTTTACAAGAAACTTCCCAAAACTAATTTGCATAACTGCAGCTTAATGTCATTTCTTGGAGTAATCAATTAAATAGTGAATGACTATGTGTTTTTCATGTATTGTAGTAAATATTTATAATACACATACATTGATGTTAAAGACAGTTCAAAAGTCATACAAAAATGAATTTCAACGTACTTTAGTTGATACACACATTTCTCTCCTAAACATGTTTGCTATATAGGCTATATTAGATTGTACAAGTAATGATGTGATCAATCTTGTATTGGACGGTTCTATTGACATGACTAGCAGACAACTGGCTGCTGTTGTATAAAAAACATATTGCAGTTACACACTGTTTCAGTCGAGGGAAAGTAAATAAGTACATTATTGATTTCTGTAAACTAATTTACATAAAAAGTATGCAAAACGAGTTCACAGATAAAAAATATATCTTTATTTATTGATATTTCGGTTTACATCGGATTTCTGTTAAAGAGAAATACATGAAATAACTGTGAAAAATAACATAAAAGTTATGTTATTTCATGATAACAGATTAAATGTAAAAAAACATAATTTGTTTGGAAACAATTTGCCTAAAAAATTATGTAAATTTACAGACTTTTTTTAACAGTGTATATAGTCGCGTGTGCAAGTATGGAGCTACTAGTTAGGTACATATGAATTATGCAATTTTAATTTCAACATTTTGTACCCTGTAAGTGCGGGTCTCTTGACCCTTCATGTACCAGCCATTTACCAGAAAATTCCCAGAGTCACAGAAAGTCATCAGAAACTGTTTTATTAGATAGAACAGGGCAAAATATATCATCCCTATTTTGTTCAAAATTTTCCCGTGCCATTTTGGGGCAAAATAGGCTATTTTCAATGTCAATGGGATTTACAAAGTTAATGAAAAGCTAGGCCTAAACCAAACTTGGACCTATCTTCCCAAGACGAAAATGTCACCTGAAATTTATGTTTAGAGGCCTAAAAATTGTTCCAGGATGTTCCCTAAACATCCTAAAACTCATTAGTAGTCCTAAATTACTATTATTTAGGTTGTAAATAATAATTTACCGGATACGTCTACCTCTTACAGCTGCCATTGACTTAGTGTTTAAATCCAAAATGGCGCAGACACGATCATGGGCATGTCGCAATAGTTGTCATAACTTTTTCTATGATGGCACTATACCCCTACAAAAATTCATGTAGTTAGAGAACATTCTTGGGCATATTTTGAGCCACAAATCAGAGGCCTAGGGTATTGCTTTTGAAAATTATGATTTTTCATGACCCCCCTCGAAAATGTGATCACAATGGCGAAAAATCAGGCTTTTTTCGACTTATGTTTCCAATAACTTCTTAACCCCGAAAGGTGTAGAGCTGTAATGCTGGAAATCAAAGCAGGGGACTTTGGGGAAAGTTGGGGAAAGTTAGAAAAATGTATTGAGCGATTATTAGTTTATATGAAGGCTTGGGATTTTTTTGAAAAATCTGGTCACTGAAGCGTGAAATTCAAGGTCAAGTCAAGGTCACCACATTTTCGAAAAATATTTTTTAAATGTTGTTCACCATAGACCTCCATCAAATTAATTTTAAATGAAAGCCCTGTGTCTTATTTGTCAAATAAGCCTATTTTTAGCTTAGGGGGATGTTGGATCATGGTTTAAAAAATGTTTGATTTTTTTTTGCCCGATCGAACTAAATACGTCCGCTTGGTACATAAAGCGATAAGCAGCACATTTGGCGCACGTGAGATCACATTACAAGACAGACAATAGAACCACTTATATAACGTCTCTGGTCGTTGGGTTATGAACAGCACATTTGGCACATGTAACACCATATGACAAGATGAGCCTAGAAAACACTACTGCATTTATGAATTGCCTCGTGGGCCGGATGAAATGGTTTTCCGGGTAGCCTACCGGACGTTCCCAATCCCTCGTTTATACGATGGAACGCGCAAAATTCCGTCCGGACGCAAATTTTGGCTGGTTCGCAAACGAACGCAGACTTTTAGGCCTTTACGGGAACCCTGGAGCTCATGACTCTCGATCGAAGGATCCTTAGTTCGAGTTCATCCCCCGATCACTCTGCTGGGTTCTTAGGAAAGACACACTTTATATCTATACCGCCTTTCTCCACCCAGGTGTTTAAATGGGTACAATGGCATTCTTGTTGTCTGGATAAGTGACCTCCTAGGTTGACTTCGGCTCGCTATGTGTCATTGGATAAACGAGCAGTGAGACTCGCGAGGGTCCCACACTTCCAGTATAGCCCCCCCCCCACGTTGACCTTTCGAAAGTTACAAAGCTATACCTACAAGTCTAGAGTGAAAAAGTTAGGAGTATTTGCGGTTTTGTTAACCGTGAGCTCTTTTGAGTTAGAGCGCCATCATTCACTAATAAGATCAACTTCGTTCTGGAGGCATAAGGCGCCTGGAAACAGGCTGGCTGACAAGTTTGCCCAATCCTGTCACCACAACTGAAAATGAATAATCTCATCTGGAGGGCGAATAGCTGTTCGTAGAGCTCCGGTAGAGATCAAAAGGTTGTCAGTTCGATTCCTATCAGGACCGTTCAGCTTTTCCACTGTGTACTTGGGCAAGGCACTTTATCTCCACCGCTCCTCCTCACCCAGGTGCAATAGTGCGCGCACTGCCATTGTGGCGACTACTATAGAATATCCCCCAGGTGATTGAGATGTGGCACATCAGTGCAGTGTTCTATGATGAAAGGTGCACAATTTGTGTGCGGGGTTGACAAGTTACTAATGACCGGGGGGTAAGTTGTAAATCGTTTTGAGGCCTTGGCATAACGCGCTATATAAATTGCAATCTATTCTATATTATTTCAGACACGATTTTCGATTAGATGAGCCTATATCAAAATCAGAAATGTTGAATAAATAGTACAGATGGGTCTACAAGTGAGTAGTTCCTGAACACCTCTGGAAAATGAACCTAAAACAAACTGTTTAATGGTGGTGTGATACCTTACATAGTACTGACAGATGGGCGATACTGGATGTAGCAGACGCTCAAGCATTAATTTCGTGAAAGCCGGAGTACCTGACTTGTTATCTTCCAAGCAAATATCCATTTAAAGTGCGGCGCTAGGGGAGACGCAGGGGATACAAAATTGCAAATGCAACCAGTTGGAACAGCGTTTGCGTCCACTTTGTTCCCCCGTATTTTTTGGTTACTGGTAACCTTTGAATAAAACTTTCATGGGTGAGAACCATGCACCCCACTTGCACTCAAAATTGAAAAATGGGGTGCCGCCACTGTCCATTGACTGTAACTTGTCTAAAGTTATGCCATCCTTGTTAAAAAATGTCTTGTTAAAAATAGGCATAAACCATGATTGTTAAAAAATATATCATCCTTGCCACTATATATACTCTTCATCCTCGTCGTCGTCCATCATCAGAGGTAGCCGATAAGCTGGAAGGGAAAACTTTCTTAGTTTGACCTCAGACTTTACTATATCGTACGTGCTCCCCTCGTCAGGCTCTTCCTGTATCTTATTCACATCTGGTCTGAAGCGAACTCTGTGGTGGGCCGTCATTTGTGACGCTATGCCATTCGTCTTCGGTTCGTACATCGTACCGCTCGACGACGTACGGAAACCATTAGTAACGTCCGAATATTTCCTGCGACGCCGTGTCGATCTAGAAGTCACATGATGGCTCACGTGGTCGCTCACGTGGTTTGAAGATTGTTTACACTGCTCTCCCGCGTATCGTACGTAATTTTGATCGATTTCGTGAATTTGTGAATTTCTCGAATTTTTCCCGCTTTCGATGACGAAGCCATTAGTCGTCGTAGAACCATTTACGGTATTATATTGCACTTCCTTTGATTCCAATTGTTCCGAATCACAGAGGGTTTCGTCGGAGTCGTACCCGCTCACGGAATCGCGTTTTTCATTCTCCTCGAAGTTTCGCTCTCGGAGACTGTGTAAACTCGTTAACAATCGCTCATTTGCATAATTCAGGGCGTTTATCTGTTTCTCTTGGTGTTTTACTTTCCGCTGTAATTCGTGGATTCGTTTGTCCTTCTCTGAGAGGGCAGTATTTGCTTTTTCTTTGTTCCGCAGTAAACAGCTCTCGAAGTACATCAAATCAGAGGATATTTCGGAGAACTGCCGATCTTTCTCTCTGGCCTGACCAGCTATTATTTCGTTACGTGCATCGACTTTCAATGTACAATCCAAAAGTATCTGTTCCGTGAGCGCCGCTTGAGTCCTTAGTTGGTCAGCAAGTTCGGCATTTTTCAATTCTGCTCGTTCCAACTTTGTCCGGAGAATTCCTATTTCTTCTTGATTCTGGAATAAATAAGAAATATCAGATGTGATTTTATTCTAATCAGGCTCAATGTAGCCTACAAATGGTGGTAATCGGGATATTGTATCAATTTACAACACCATGTTTGGAAAGGAACAATATGGTCCTGATTGGCAAACATGTCAGCCATTAATGTTCCCTGAAACGAATGGGTGTCGAATTTAGTGGGGGAGGGGGGGGGGGGCGATGGGGGAATTTTGATGATGCTTCCATTGACTAACATTTCCACACAGTAAACTTCCTCAAAGGTTGGACATGTCCCCTCAATTTTGAAAAAGAATCGACGCCCATGCTGAAACGTAGTGGATTTTAGGTGTAGGCCAAAACTACCAGCATTTTCCTTAAATAATTTGAGTAAACCACCAGTAATAGGCTAATGAATATTTTATAACATGTTGCATCTTAGGTGGTCATAAAATAACGATACGACCAGAATTCGGCCGAAATTGGATTCACAATAACAGCCAAAACAAAGTTTGTTGGCTAAAGTACGGTAAATCTCAGATGACCAGATTTTATGAAATGTGCCGGTGAAAAGCTCAAATCAAAACACTGGGTTACGCTGTTACGGATGATCACTTGATCAGACGTCATCAAGCCTTTGATTTTAGTTTGCACTTTTCAACCTAAGCTGGACCCTCCAGACAAATAAAGGCTATTTTGTTTTAAACAAAGGACTTAAGTTCAATCAATTGACATGAAGACTCGCCTCTACAGGTAGGCCTCGAGGTTGAAAAAAGAAAGAATCGTCATTTCAGGCCAAGGTCGACCCTATAGAGGTGTGAAGGCAGCTAGTAAAGTTGTGAGCGCTTCTTGTTTACGTTTACTGGTAACCAGCGAACTTCAAGGTTTCCCCAGTTTTAGTCTTTTTGAAGCGATTCGTATTTGTTCTCAACCAACCGGTGTTGCCACTACTCTCGAAAAACTAGAGCACCAATGGTGCAGAGCTCAAGTATATTTCATTGTTTTCATAAAATGACTCAAAATGACCCATGGGATAACATTTGACCCCAGATCCTGATCACTGACCGACGGGATTACTACCGAGGCATCATTATGACGAATCCTCAAAGTGACGGTGCAATAGAAATTGCACGAGAAAAATTTCTAGTATTTCATAAAATGACCAACGATGATGACCTTTGACCCCAAATCCACGAACATCTCTGAGGAAGCATCATTATGGAAAACACTCAAAACTGTAGGCCTACCATAGAATGAGTATAAGAGAAGAAGCATTTTTAGTGTTTTCATAAATGACCCACGGGTGACATTTGACCTCAAATACCAGACCACCACTGACGGGCCATCATCCAATTATCATCGTGTCCAAGTTTCATCAATTTTTTCAAATTAATCTCATGTGCCCACAGGATTTTTTGAAAACAAGAACGCAACTGTGCGTTGTGATTCCTTGCCATATTTTTTTTCAAAGGAGCTAGGTCAGTGAGTTTACATTTCAGACAAGGATTAATATCAAACAACAGTATTGCTTGGATAAGATGACAATCTGATAAAATAATCTCAAATGAAATGAGGTCCTTCAAGGCTAACATTTTTCAATATTACTGACCTGACAACCAATTTCTGTACTGTTTGGGTAATTTATTGGCAGGATAAGTGATACATATGTGATGGGCTAAATTGCAACATTCAGTTGATTGTATATTTCATCATAGTGGGGAAAAAGTAGCCTACATGTTTTTTTTATCTATCAAAATTTCATGGCACGCAAATTCCTACACAGGGTCCATTGATTCCAGATGGGTGACATTGCAGCCTCTCCAAAACCACATGAGTATACTAGAAGAGTTGTTTTTTCTAAAGGCTTACTTACACACACGTAAATGGGGATTCAAACAGTATAGCCGACATTACCAGAGCATTTTGTAAAAAAAAAATGTGCCGGTCAGAAGTGTGTTAATTTACGCTCTGCCAGGTCGGACAGAGCTAGTGCCAGTCAGACCCGGCGAGTGCCGACCACCATAGCGACAAGTGACAACTCTGGATTCCAAACATGCAACTGATATAGACTCACTTATTCTCGATAGTAAACAAGATATTCATGTCAAGGGCAGCCTCAGCTATGACAGTCCATGAACAGTTAAACAACATATTGTTGTGACTTGTGACCCACAAATTGTATTCAATGAAACTGTTTTTATTGGAGGATATTTATTATTAAAAATTACATCCATCACACAATTTCCCATTTTGTCACAAATTCAATTATACACACTCAGTCTCCCTAATCTAGTTATTCACAGTGACATTGTTTGATATACACTTAAGAATGAATTGTTGACTTCCCCAAAACTGTCCGCTAATCCTATTGCAAACGTTGGGGGAATTGTGTGTATCCTATTTATTAGCTATTCATTGCAGGTAGAGATAAACATTGTACACTGGGGACAAGTAGATGGTTATCAGGTAGTATGGTTATGACTGAAACTTGTGTATTTGACATTACAAAAGACAGTTTTTTATTTCAGTGTCACTATGCATGGGGGAGGGGAGAGCAGGGATGGAGACATTTGCTCAATGCCATATCTTTTTTTTTTTCTTCAGGAGAGGGATGGAAGCAATATAGTGTTTTATGTACCATGGGGAGATCTTTCATTGAGTGGAGTGTTTTCATATTTTGACCTATGCTGATCTCAAATGACCTTGGATCTCCATCAAAATTACCAGGCTTCTTGTACTCAATGACAGCTAACCTACATACCAGACTTCCATATGGACAACCTACACACCAAATATGAACTTCACAAGCGATTGTCTCATCAAGTTAACGTATTTACAAGGTTTTCAGTGTTTTACCTCTCATGACCTCAAATGACCTTGGAACAGCACCAAAAACAATAAGGTTCTTGTTCTCCAGGGTAACTACATGCCAAGTATGAACTCTGTAGACATTTGCGTTCTCAAGTTATCGTGTTTACAGAGGCGTCACAGGCATATACACACACACAGACCCGATGACTTACAACTGGTGACACACATGACTTTATACTCATTTTTTTTAAATCATATGCAATTGGTGACCACTGTCCAAATGCAAAACAAATGGTGTACACAGGGCCGTTAAAAAGGGGTCTAAGCATGGTGGTGACCTTATCTACAACCGAGGACGTCACCAGTTGTTTGTGCGTCATTAGTTTCCAGGAGTTGAAACGTGTGTATCACCAGTTGGTTATACAAGATATACCCGCGCATACATACACACATACACACGCCAGCGTGACTGTATAGATTCCTCTCACCTTCGGCAAGGAATCAATAACACTATTCAACTCACAATGCGACAAAAATGTTGTAATATTGTGTCGTATCGTAGTGAACAGTCCTTTAGAGTGACGTAGGGGGCAGCCACCCTATATGGATATATGGTACCTGTACATAGCTCCATCACTGACCTAGAGAAGCAATGGTGAAATCCCACTTATTGTGTGTACACAAAATGTTTACACCCAATCCCTGATTTATGATTTCAAATGATTCATCATATAAAAATAATCAACTTAACTGAGAAACCACCAAAACTTACCTGGTTTGGGAATCTACAAGCAAACAGTAAACATGAACAATAAACAAGCAAACATGAAGTCCTACATATCAGTATTATCTAACTTTATAGCATGTTCGATTACAGAGATATCACTGTCTGAAGTTTGCTAATTTGTAATTGTCGGACCAATGATGCATCAGACCAATGGTGCATTTTGGGAATACAGAAAATTTGTGTTATTTTCAATTGTCAGACCAATGATGTGTCAGACAAATGATGCATTGGAACATAGGGCTGTCCCGCTTTATCCACGATCAGAGCTACTGAATTGTTCGTGAGAAAATGCTGCAGAGATTTTAGGAGTGGGTATGGTTACACTATTTAAGTAATATTACTTCTTAAATTGATACCATCTACCTACAGTAAAATCTACAATGGTTGAAAGGCACACAAAGAGAACCTGTGCACTTTTGGTAGTGCCATAATTTTTCCGTTTTGTGAAATGTAAATTCCGTTTTATAAACTTTGTGTTATCCATTTTATTTTATTTAAAAATCATAAATTCTCCGTTTTGTTAATTGTTGATATTGGCAATCAGGATCGTTATTGCAACATTTAGCAACATATATAAATGTGATTACGCATGTTAGAAGGTTAAAAATAATTGTATTTCGAGTGTGGTGGATTGATGATTCATGCCTCCCAGAGATTAATTTTGACTCGGGTTTGTGGAGAGTTAATTATATTTTTTATTATTCTGTGATGAACTCGCGATTCCATGAGATTTGCCTGTTTTTCGTGTCATTTTCATGATATTGTAAATTTTGGGCTCAACTCCTGATTTCCGTGATTTTTTTCCGTTTTATGCATCGCCGAAAAGTAATGGCATTAACTTTTGGTAGAAACAGCCTCAAGTGTTCATCCAGTCAAGATGGAAGTGTACTTCTTAACATACTGCCCAACCTACTGGAAGCCTCGTAAGTTTTAGGAGTTGTATTCAATGTTGAGGATGGTTACACCACAGGTTCAGGGTCCCCAGTCATTCTCGAAATCGGGATTTTTTTTGAAAATGAGTTCACCTTGGAGAAGAAATTCAGGGAATTTCAGGAAAACGATAAATATCTGGGAAAAATCAGGATTTTTTTTCTGTGAACATGGGAATAGGTCCATTTTAAAATCTTTGGTATGACCCAGCCCAGAATCAAACCAGAGACCTCGCAGCTGCAAGGCTAACGCTCTATAAACCAATTGGCCACACAGTCGATCGATATAAAAAATATTTATCATGGACAGTTTATGGATCATAAACAGCGCCCCCCGCCTCAACTGTACAATGGGGCATACTCATTGCCAACACTGGAGCAGACGAGCAAGGCAATCTCCGATATGAAGAATGGCAAAGCAACAGGTTGTGATGATGTGACAGCAGAAAGCATCAAAATTGTTGCACGTGACCCATACATTCTTCGTGTTCTTCATGAAGCTGTCTGTCTGATTTGGAAAGAAGGGAAGTGGCCACCATCGATGACAAAATC
>JAODUJ010279487.1:0-10140 GCA_027564615.1 Psolus chitonoides
GCTATACATCTCCGTTGCGCGCAGCTAGGATATTGCCCAACAGGTTGGGCTCTACACAGCATGCTTCCACAGTGACGCAAACATTACCCAACAAAACGAGGCAACAAGACAGATAGCTAATAATTGGTCAAATCGAGCAAATTGAGCATTAACCAATGTTGGATGATCTCAAAATCGCTTGCCGCGCATTTCCTTTGCTATTTATGGGCAACATTCCCCCAACATTGCGAGTGAAACGCATTACCCAACGCAAGAATTGCCCAGTGTTTTAACAGTGTAGGGCCTTAATTAAGCAACGAATAACGCCACCAAACGATATCGTATACACTGTAGGTACAGTGTACAATACATAAGTAACATCGCAGCTCATTCTTGTACCTACGTTAATTAGTTCGAATTCTCTCATAACAATCCGAAAATATGCTTACACATTATTGCATGCTTCTAATCGATATAGAATGCTAAAACAGACCCAACATGCCACTGACTTTAATTCTTGAAATACGATTATAATTAAACACTTCATGAGTTATTTCATCTACCATTTACGTGATTTTAAGCCGCAGAGTACTTCAAGCGTTGACTTGTAGTCAGCTACTTTCATCCTTGAGAACCCATAATAACTTCTTGGCGGGGATCGAGAGGATCTTTTTGCAGCTTCTCGGCGCGTAAACGTGAGTCGGGATCGTTGAATTGCTTAATGTGTTGTCTTTGATTACTAGAGAGATGCGCCCTCGAATTAATAAATGTCAAATCAATTTTCTTTAAATTAATTTCAATTAAATCACACCAGGATTTACAGTTGGAGAGAAGTCCTGTTGATATTAAACAAGATGCGATGAGTGTGTTGCAGCTGCATAGTTTCGTCACAATGGGTTGTTATTTTCTTGTGAAGGGACTCGACAGCAAGTTGAATAAATAAACGTTATATTTCGCGTTGAAATTTATTTAAATATTTAAATATCATAACGGCTTAAGTAAACGAGTTGCATTAGATAAAACAAAACTGTATCAATTTTCGTATGAACTGTTTGTATGTAGCATAACGACTCTGTGTGCACATGTAAAACAGCGTTTAGACCACAATTGTGCTAGATCAGCTCATTTCATTTCGTTTCTTTGATTCAACACTTTTCCACGGAACATATTCAATATGTAGATTCAACTTACAACAATAATGAATTTGTACAATTACGTAATTTAAGCTGAAAATTGTTAGGAAGTGAAGCTGAAAAACAGGGGCTGGTCCATGAGCATACTGCATATTCCCTAAACAAAGAAAACCGCTGAAAAATGCAATAAATGCATTTGAAAGGCACAAGAACAACATTTAGTTATATACCCCATTGGGTCATCAATCACCATTGCCAGACATTTTATGCGGTAATGTATAGTTCCACCAACGAAACTGCAAAAAAGCTGGCCCAAAACAGCGAGCTGATCAGATCATTGAGTAAACGAATAAAACTTACTGCAAAATGACAACCATACTTCTATTATAATAAATGACCATTGTCATAAATTGTGCGAGACCAGCTCATTGAATAACCGAGAGGAACATAATAAAGAGAACATAATCTCTTCCTCTTGTAATGCCATCTGGTGTCAATTGTGGCAAATGTGCCGATAATACAGTAAGCTCAAATCGGATATCACAACCCTATTTTGTCGTGCGCTAAGCGTACAATATTTTTTGGGCTTGTTTGTATTGTCACTTGTTCCTTACGATGCCGTTTACGATGCAACCATCGGACAAAATCAGTTGTATGGATAAAACTGAATTTGTAATTATTGGTTCATCTTACAATCTCAGAGCACAGCCTTCTTTGACTCTGAAAGTTGACAATGCAGTAGTAAAGTCTGTAAGTTCCGTTAGAAATCTTGGTGTCATAATTGACAATGATATTTCAATGATTAGTCAGGTGCTCTCTGTCGCACTCTTAACTACCAACTCAGGAACATCGCTCGAATTAGGAAAGTCTTAGATGAGGAACCTTGTCATCATATCATCAGGGCTTTTGTTACCTAACGCCTTGATTACGGTAACTCACTGCTCTTTGGAGTCACTAAGGCGCAGATAAACCAACTTCAACGCATTCAGAATAAAGCTGTGCGTTTGATATGTAGAATCGGGAGGAGGGAGCACATTACCCCGCACCTGGCCAGGTTACCTGGGCTACCTGTCGATCAGCAAAATAATTTTAAGTTACCTGTAATTATGTACCAATGTGTTACTGGCTTATCACCATGTTACCTCACCGCTGATGTTGTTTTGTATAATACTCCTAATACTCAGTATCGTTCTCTCAGGTCTTTTTCTGATCATACAAGACTTCATGTTCCTAAAACAAATAAAGTGGTTGGTGACATTGCTTTCACTGTAGCAGGTCCACGGCTCTGGAATACCCTCCCAAGACCCATCAGAGAAGCTCCCTCATTGGCTGTGTTTAAAAAGAGGTTAAAAACCTATCTGTTCTTATGATGCTTGTATATTCTTTTTTGTTGTTTGGGTTATTATTATTTCTTCGTTTGTCTGTATTGCGCTTATATCTGCGTATAAGCGCATTATAAATATTTTATATGTATGTATGGCCACGCATAGCTCGAAACTGCCAATAGGAATTTAGAGCATGGGAATACAGAGGCACTGGGGCTTGACGCCTGGGCTGTTGCAAACAAAAGTGGCGGACCTAAGCATTCTACTCTGTTTAAAGACAACCGTGGGTTAAAGGATTAATTCAATATACTTTTGTGTCTGTAGTAATCATGTAAACACGCCATGAGCTGTGCATAGATGTGTTGGCCTGCAACTGTCCATAGCATGCACAGTAGTAACGTACCAGCGACTAAAAGAAGCTTATTGAGTTCCGAGCCAAAAATTGGAAAACTCAGGGTCGCATTTTTTTTTCTTTTTTTCCCCCTATTTTTCAAAGTTTAAATTGAATGAACAGTCCTGCTGAAATGTACATCGACCGCGTGTACCTGGTATGCAGGAATGCATGAGCATTAGGCCTACATATCGATATAGGATAATTGCGTGTATTTGTATCATAGGTTACAGTACAACCAGTCCCGTACTGTTCACAAACATACTGATTCAATAATAAGCACACGGAGTATCATTGCAACAACTATAGGGCTGCATCAATCTCGATCATTACCGGACAGGGATACCCATTGGCCATTTTCCCAGCAAGCTTCCGGGCGAGTTTTCCCAGTGTTACTGCTCGCGAACGTGTTGGGGACATGATGTGCAATCTTTGGGGTATATTCAATGGGCACATTTAGCACGAGTGACATCACATAACAGGACAAATGAAGGCGCACACCATTATGCGCAGAGCGTGCGATAAGTTTTAGGTTATCGTGTCCGAACTTTGGGTTATAAAATCGGGTACAAATAACATGACACGACTGTAAGAATACAGAAACAGTGACGAACGCGCGCGAAGCGGGCCCACACGTTTGACCGTTGTACAATCTTCGGAATTAGACGCACGGAAGTGACACCACATGACTAGAAAGGAACGCTATCGCGAGCGAAAAACTTTTGAACTTCATTCAGCGATCTTCGGGTTTACGAAAGGTATATTTGACACCACTCACGACAAGCAAAATACATTCTACTGCACGCGAAGCGCGTGGAAATTTGTTGATTGTAATGTCTCATCTTCAGGTTAAGAATGGCACATTCGCCACAAATGTCGGGAAAAAGCCGACGGGTGGGGGTAGGGGGCCAGACCTCCCGGACGAGGGGTTTCAGCCTCTGTACACCTCCGAGTCTGACGCCACCCCCACTACCAATTGAGCATAGCGATGGTAGATTCAGTGCTATTAGTTAGGAGGGCGACAGGTAAGTAAGAAAGAAGCAAATATTATAATTTGTGCAACTTTACATTACTTTTAATGTGAAATATATGTCGTAAAGTGTAAATTCATGGGCTGTTTCGGACGTTACATTCGTTAACATTTCGAAATATTGATCATCAATTTTACAAAAATAATATAAAGTTTGGACAGTGTGAAATGTCATCAATTTTCGTCACATTTACTCTCATAAAACTGTTATGACTGAATACATGTCAGAACCATGTAATTTTACTTGTGCAACACTTTCAATGTTTGCTACTTGGCTATGTAAACTGCAAAACATGTAATCATTAATATTATTTTCAAGTAGGTTTGCCCAGATTCATTTAAGTGTTAATTTAATCCATCATGAATACTTTACTAAACCACAACTGTTTGGCATTTCATATTACCTTATTATGGGTTTTATTTTATGAAAATTTACTTTATTTGATTTATACGATACAATTGTTTCGGTTGTTACAACTGCTAACGGAAATTTTGAATTGGCCATTTAATTTCGCACACACAAGAGATCCAAATTATTTTTTGAATTTTATACCACAATGAAGAGTGTCTTTCGATTAAAAATAAAACATTCGGATTCAAGTTCTTTTCTGTTTATGATGGGACGTTACAAAAATGTAATGAATATTCATAAGCAAATTTCAAGTTCCTATTCAAAGTTAGTAATGTAATGCTGTATAATATATCGTAATATATTTTATTAATTTATAATATATTGTAATATATAGCTTACTGCGAAAGGTGTTGGGAAGGGCAAGGAAGAATAAACAGAAGTGGATGGCAGACGAGGTGTTGCATGCATGTGACAGGCGTGGAGAGCTAAACAAAAACGCTTTATAGGCCTATGTGATGTCGATCTCTGCTAACTACGGCAGGATCAACAAAGAAGTAAAGAATGTGACCAAAAAATCCAAGGAGCAATGGATTTAAGATCAGTGCAGCACCATCAACACCAATATGAAATGCAATGATACAACAGCAGTTTTTAGACAAATAAAAAACCTAACTAAAAGTCAGGACAACAGTGCAGTGGTAGAAGACAAAAATGGCAATATTCTAACTGACAGAACGTCAATATTCAGCAGATGGAAGGAATAATATTGTAAGGAACTGTACAGCTGTCAGCAGATCAGAACCTGTTAGATATTTGGAAGGCATGGCAAACAGTAAACACAGAACAAGAGGAAGATTCACCTATTCTATCATGCTGAGGTTGAAGGAGCTGTTGAAAGCCTCAAGGTGGGAATTCTTCAGGAATTGACAATATGTCTGCAGAGATGCTGAATAACGGTGAATATACAACAGTTGACGCCCATACTAGACTTTGCAATGAAGTATGGACATCGACAGTCTGGACATCTGCGTGGACGAAATCAATCATCTTCCCACTCCATCAAAGGCAACCCCAAGTATTGTAGCAACTACTGTACCATCAACCATATCAGTCGCCCAAGCAAGATATTCCCACGAGTGATTTTAAACAGACTTCAACCACAAGCAGAGGGAATAATAGCAGAGGAACAATTAAGCAGGGTTTGGGAAAAGACGCAGCACAGTAGAACAAATGTTTAACCTTAGGCTACAGAATGAAAAATAGTACAGATCAAAAACCACTTTTCCATGACTTTCTCGACTCTAAAAAAGCTTTTGACCAGGTTTGGCAAGCGGGAATATGCGAGATACTAATGAAGTTTAACACCAGCAAAGGGATTGTAAATTCAATCGAGGCCTGTACCAAGAGTGCTGTCTTACTGGGAGATAAAATCAGCGATTGATCCCACACCCGAGTTGGAGGCACGAAAGGATGTCTGTTCTCCCCCACATTATTCAATATATTCCTAGAATATATCATGATATAAGTTCTTGATGGGGTTGAGGGAACAGTGAGAGTGTTGGAGAAGAACTATTACCAACCTAAGATTTACAGATGACAATGACCATATAGCAGGAAAACCTGAAGACTTTACCACCCTTACAAGAAGATTAGAAGAAATTTAAGTGCAAAGCAACTTGGTATGGAAATCTGTGCTGGGAGGAGCAAGGTCATGAAGATGGGATCGGTTGAAGAAGCTACGGTACATATTAGAGGTCAAAAACTTGAAGCAGTGGCTCAGTTTATGTATTTAGGGGCAACCATCACGAATAATGCAAGATCAGTGCAAGAGGTTACTGGCAAATCTGAAGCCCACCTGTGGGGATAAGAACATTATCAATGAAAACAAAAATGAGTCTCATCAGAGCACTAATATCAACAGTGTCCCTGTATGGGTGTGAAACTTAGACATTGAATGCTGAGACGAAAAAGCGAATAAATGCTTTCAAAATGAGCTATATCCGGATACTTCTCCACATTCATTACACTTCGCACACTACCAACAAGCAGTATGGCAAACCATGGAGAGCTTTGTATGGGACCAGGAACGCCTCCTATCAGTTGTAAGAAGACGGAAATTCCAGTGGTTTGGTCATGTAATTACCCAGAAAAACAGCGCCTGACAAACACTATATTGCAAGGAGGGCAAGTGGGGTACGAAGGAGAGGCAGACCGGTTAAAACCTGGATCGACGACATAAAAAGCTGGACTTGGATGAACTTCAACCAGCCCATAACAACAGCTAAAGATCGAGAATTGTAGAAAGCTTGTGACTTGTCATCATGTCGCCCCAACTGCCCTCAAGCTATGGGATATAGAGAGATAGAATATATTGTGTTAACACTGGACTGTGTTCGGGGCATTTTGTAGCCAGTTTAAGGGCATTCGTAAATCTTTTCTGTTGTCAAATTTGCACATAATTGTTAACGGAAAATGTACTCTTCATGAATATTCCCACACATCAAGTACAAACCTAGCTGATCTGACCAGGCATTGTCACTTGTTTACAAGGTTTTCAGTTTTTGACCTCTGTTGACCTCAGGTGACCTCTGACCTCTCCCAAGAACAATAGGGAGCATGTACTTATTCTGAGGAACATGCATACCAAGTAATACATGAACTTGATCAGACCAGGAATCGTCGACTCAGCGTGTTCACAAGCAAAAAGTACGAAGATACCTAAATTTCACAAAATTCCAATTTTCACCAAATATTAGCGCAGACCTCCACGGAAATCAACAAGGTCCCCGTACTCATTATGAGAAACCTACACACCAAATTTGAACTTGATCTGAACAAGCATGGTGAACTTAGCATGTTCAAAATATTTTCAGTGTTTGACCTTTGTTGACCTCAGATGACACCTGACCTCTTCTAAAATCAACAGGGATAACGTACTCATTATTGGGAATAAACATACCAAGTAAAAACGTCGTCTGACTAGGCATGGTCGACTTAGCAAAAAGTGCCAAAAATAGGCCTACCTCAACCAAAACCAAAACCAAGACCAAAAAATGAGCCGGACAACCGACAAAATCAATAGGGTTCCTGTACTAATCATGAGAAACATACACACCAAATTTCATGTTGATCGGACCAGGCATGGTAGACTTAAAGTGTTTACAAGGTTTTTGGAGTTTGACCTTTGCTGACCTCAGATGACCTCTGGCGGATTTGGCCTCTCTCAAGAACAATAGAGATCATGTGTACACTATGGGGAACATGTACCGGGTATAAACTTGATCCGACCAGGCATGGTCGACGTTAAAAAAAAGTACCAAAAATACCTAAATTTCACAAAATGTCAATTTTTGACCACAGATGAGCTCAGATCTCCGCCAAAATCAAGCGGTTCCCCGTACTTATCATGAGAAACATACACACCAAGTTTCATGTTGAACGGAGCAGGCATGGTTGACTTAGAGTGTTTACAATTTTGTTAGAGTTTGACCTCTGTAGACCTCAGATGGCCTCTGACCTCTCCTAAAACAATAGAGGTCATGTACTTATTATGGGGAACATACATACCAAGTATGAACTTGATCGACTAGGCACATTTGACCTATCGTGTTCACAAGCAAAGCATCACACACATGCATGCATACATACATACATGCATACATAGATGCATACACTCACTCATACACTCACTCATAGACTCATACATACGCCAACATAACTGCATAAATTCCTTGAGACTACACATCAAGGAATGAAAAACGCACAGATGGTGTTATAGTATCACACAAGGTTGCAATATTTCGACAATAATTGGAGAAAATCCTCAAACTTGAAATCTTAGACATTCAACAGTTAACAGCAATAACGTTAGGCTAGGGGTCTAGCCAAAACTGTCGCCGTCAATTTTCACATTTCCTTGCTCATTTTGTCTGCAATTTCATTGAGTTGCAGAGTAACTTTCGTGAAGGCATTTTTTTTATAACTAGCGAACCATATAGTAGGACCTCCGTTTTGTGAGAGACAAGTGTTTCCCAGCACTCAAACACAGATGCTTGCTTTAACATGTAGACGTTGGCACACATTTCACATACAGAAGCTTCAATAGTACAACCTTGGTTAATCTAGTAATGGAGGTGATTCGCGGTCCACACTACACAAAATCCTAAGGACATTTTCTCTGAAATGTATCAAGTCTTCCTGCTGGGAACTGCCAATTAAAAGCATTTAAGCTTTTGGCCTCTTTAAAAAAAAACATTGCCATCGTAAAGACTAATTTGAAAAATACGGTAACAGTTTAAATATTCTAAGTAGCCTACTAATGTACATGCATGGTTTGATCCTACTTTATTAAACGCTCGAACTTTCTCAGAAGTTCCGTTAGGTGAAAAGGTCAATTTCTTACGGACACATGAACACACAAGCCGCCGCATGTACATTGAGCGTGCATGCGTTTTATTAATAGTCAACTTGTGAAATATGCTTCGTAACAAGAACACTTGTCATTATTCTTTTTTTTGTTCGTTCTAGCACATCGCAGAGGAGTCAAGTTCGTTCTTCGTCTGGAGTGGCCGTAAAGCTCTAGTTATTTGCAAAAAGCCGGTATTTTGGAGGTAAGAAGAAGTAAAAAAGCATGAAGTCGCTGTTTGGTCTCTTGATAAATATAGAATCACGTAATAATATCACTATAGCTGGACTTAGAAAAAAACGCAATTTTTTCATGCAAACTGCGAGAGAATACCCTAAATTGTGCTACTGTTTTTTTTTAATATAATAATTAGGCTGCACTGTTTTTTCTAGTATAATATTTATGCTATACTATTTTTCTTTCAGTATGATAATCGTGCCATGGCCTTATGTTTTTTCTAGTTAATAATCGTGCTATAGCTGCTACTGTTCTTTCCAGTATAATAATTGTGCTATACTGTTTTTTATCAGTATAATAATCGTACTATAGTTTTCTGTTCTTTCTAGTATAATTGTATTATACTGATTTTGTCTAGCAAAGTAATTGTGTTATAGCCTATTCATTTTCTAGTATAATAATTGTGCTATACTGTTTTTCTGGTATATATAATAATTGTGATGTAGGCCCACTGTTTTTCTAGACTAATAATTGTGCTATACTGTTTTTTAGTAATATAATTGTGCTATACTGCTTTTTCCAGTATAATACATGTGCTATACTGTTAAAGTATAATAATTGTGCTATTGTTTTTTTCTAGTATAATAATTGTGCTATAATTATGTTCACTGTTTTTTTTCTAGTATACCGTAATAATTGTGTTATACTAATTTGCCCATATATAATAATTGTGTTATACTGTTTTTGTTCTAGTATATAGGCCTACTGTTTTTCTAGTATAATAATTGTGCCATACTGTGTTTAGTAGCCTATAATAATAGTGCTATACTGCTTTTTCTAGTATGATAAATGTGCTATACTGTTTTTTATAGTATAATAATTGTACTATACTGTTTTTTCTAGTATAATAATTGTGATTTACTGTATTTTCTAGTATAATAATTGTGCTATAATGTTTTTTCTAGTGTAATAATTGTGCTATTGTTTTTTTTCCAGAATACTATTGGTGTAATATACCGTTTTTGCTAGTATAAAAATTGTGTTATACTGGAATTTTCTAGTAATTTGTGCTATACTGACCTTTCTAGTATAATAATTAGGTAAATAAAGTTTTTTCTGATATAATAATTGTGCTATAGCCTACTGCTTTTTCTAGTATAATTAATTGTGCTAGTATAAAAATTGTGCTATACTGTTTTTTCTAGTATAATAATTGTGCTATTGCTTTTTTTCTAGTATAATCATTTTGCTATATGCCTACTGTTTTTTCTAGTGTACCGTAATTATTATGTTATACTGTTTTTTCTTGTATAATAATTGTGTTATACTGTTTTTTTCTAGTATAGTG
>JAODUJ010279597.1:0-15557 GCA_027564615.1 Psolus chitonoides
AGCTTTATTATTCTCTATGGTATTCACAATGTACAGTAACGTGGCCATTTGCCACTGAGTTGCCTGCGTAACTCGGCATCCTTATTATTAGGCTACATTCTGCTGTTGCGTAAGTTAAACATTCTTCAGCTCAGTCACGCAGTCATTCCACCCAGTGCATGATATTCACGAAGTTTATATGACCATATAGCTGTTACAAAGGGTCACAAAACTTCTATTTATCTTACTTTATCTGCAACATTGCAAGGCCCGATAAGTGTAATTTCCGGCGATCTAGGATATATTTTTACCCAAACATTAACCTGGACGCTACGCGCCAACCTATGGTGGCGCTTCGCTTAGATTGTGGGATATGCGCGCTTCGATAATTAAAGTTTGGGGAAATGTTCACAACTTCGATCACCCAGGCAGCCCGGCTACGCCCCTGGTCATTAGTATAAAAAATAGGATGTTTCACTTCTCATGACTTGAAATATCACTGTCAGGTGAACGGGTGGTATTAACACTTTAAAACAGGCACGACTTATAATAATTCATGAGTCGTATTCATAAGTATAATAAGTCAGGATATTTGTTTAACTACTCATGACTTGAAATATCACTGTCAGGTAAACCGGTGGTATTAACACTTGAAAACAGGCACGATTTATAATAATTCATAAGTCATAGTCATAAGTATAATAAGTCAGCATGTGTGCTTCACTACTCATGACTTCAAATGTCACTGTCAGGTAGACCGATGGTATTACACTTCTACGTTGGGCACCCCAATATCCACCATGTTCGTCGCGGTGACCCTCATTGGTTGCCCCGGTGAATAATAACGAGAAGGATCTATCCCCTTCAAGAACGTATGCATAAATAAGAGTGCTCAGAGCAAGGGCGGTGATTTGTGTTTAAGAGTGGGTGGAGGAGCTGAGGGATTGTTTTGTCTGGCAAGTTGGCAACCCCAACATCCACCATGTTTATCGTGGTGACCCTCCAGCCAGTGGTGGTCCAGGTGAATATTAACGAGAAGGATCTCTCCCCTTCAAGAACGCTTGCATAATTAACAGTGCTCAGAACAAGGGCGGCGATTTGTGTTTGAGAGTGAGTGGAGGGGTGGTTGTTTCGCTTGGCAACCCCAATATCTACCATGTTTGTCGTGGTGACCCTCCAGTGGTAGTCCCGGTGGCGTGAATTTTTCCCCACAAGTTCTGAATCTTGTTCTCGTAATGTTGACCCCGGATTATGAAAGAACATGCTTCATTACCCCTAGGGAGCCAATCCTAACCCTTTTCTGAACCCTAACTCTGATTTTGAAACGAATTTGTTAATTCCTGAAGAATCGAAATCCCACTAAGCTTGTGGAAAACAATCATGCGTTCCGGTGAATATTAACCAGAAGGATCTATCCCCTTCAAGAAACGTATGAATATTTAAGAGTGCTCAGAGCAAGGGCGGCTATTTGTGTTTGGGAGTGGGTGAAGGGGGGAGGGTGGGGGTTCCTCCCTTGGCAACCCCAATATCCATCATGTGTGTCGTGGTGACCCTCCAGTGGTGGCCTCGGTGAGAACTAAGGAAAAGGATCTCTCCTCTTCAAAAAACGAATGAATAATTGAGAGTGTTCAGAGCATGGGCGGCTATTTGTGTTTGAGGGTTGGTGGAGGGGCGGGGGCGGGGGGTATTTCGCGTGGCAATTCTAGCTCAATGGACTTCTTAGCCTGAAGTGTTTGCAAGTAGAAGAGCCTGGCATCAGTCCTGAACCAAATCTGCCACCTTAGTATTGTGTTTAAGGCAATATTCGCCACCTGGGTCTCTAACATTTTTTTCTCCCTACCCAACTAAAGACAAATCAAAAATTCTGGAGTATAAATGCAAATGAGGAGGATTTTGTGAAAATTCTGAGATCGGGGGTGAAACAAGGAGACTACCGGCTGAATCGGGAGAAATTGAATATATGCATAATATTGGTAACGAGTTAAATACATAAGAAAGTACATGACCTGTGGAAAAATTCATGAAGTTATTATTAATACATAAGTATAGGAGTGATAGTGAGGGCGTAGAACGTAGAGGAGGAGGGGCATTTTGGTCTACAAAACCCGATGTAGAGCATAACATGGTCATGGTTTGGTATAACTGTAGACCGAAGGTTCTCAACCTTTTCCCAACCACGGACCCTCTGGGTTGATCAGAAATTGTTGCGAATATAGGAATGGAGCGAATCTAGGACTTTTCGAAAGTGGGTTTGTTAGCACTGACGAATCCATAGTCTCCATCTACCAAGACAAACGTACCTATTGCGAGCGCGAAGCGCGAGCATATTAGCGTGCTTTAGGAGTGGCATATTAGGACACCTTAGGTTATAATAGGTGAGGTTGGAATGAAGGGGGCAGACGTAGATTAGAGTTGTTATCAAATAACGTAAGAGGTGTTGATGTAGCAATAGATGGTGGTGCTATTCATTTTCCATACAAAATGCAAAAACGAGATGAAACGAGATAAAATTGGGGTAAATTGCTATTGTCATAACTATTAATACGCTAGTTCAGTGGATCTAAACCTTTATCCATCCAGTGACCCTCTGGGATAATAAAAAATGGTTGCTAGACCCCATACCATGGGCGGATTTAGGATTTTTTGAAGGGGGAGGTTGGCAGCCCTGACGCGTCCCTAGTTTCTTGCCATCCACCACGGCAGAAGTACCTGTTACGAAGCGCGAGCATGTTGGCGTACCTTTGAAGTGGCACATTATAACACGTATATATAGGTCATGTTGGAGTGACGGGGGCAGATGTAAAATAGAATTGTTGTCAAAGAAGCGTAAGAGCAAAACGAGGAATGCGCGCAAACCGCACGAACATTTTACGTGGTGATCAGCTACCATGCATGCGAAATGCACAACAATTACACACTGTAAGTGCAGTAGTGAGCGTGAAAGGCGAGCAGAATACATTGTGATAGTTGGCTACCATACATCAAAATGCGCAATAATACATAAAGTAATACCCGAAGTGCCCGCGGAGTGAGCAGAAAATGTCATGGTTGTTAGCTAACATTATTGCGAAGGGAGAACAGACTATGACACTATCAACATAGCGCGTGCTCGCCAACATTCCTTCTTGTAGCATACAGAAGTTTCTGCTTCCCTTTTTTATTCGCGTTTAGACATCGCAGTAGCTAAACAGTTATACTTGTGTTCTGTTGGAGCATAAGAAGTTGACATGTATCAAAGCTACTATACTGTATAAGTTGTGTTTCAACTTTCAACATTAGGACGATACGTACACACGCAAGTCGGATTTCCTTAACAGTATGGTTGGTTAAATAAATAGCTCTTTTCAGCAAAGAGTTTGTGCATAGCAGTTTTTTGTTAGTCATCTTTATGAATGTTGAGCCAAATAAAGAACTATTTGTGGAAATGACATCCTTCTTGGACATTACTGGAATGATGGATTCCTCCACTGACCTTTGTCAATTTGAGAATTAACTGTCTGAAATGCGTGCTCAGTTACTCCGCTGCACCTATTCCACTCTTTGTATATATCGGAGATTGAGCGATACAGAGTGAGCCGAACTTCTTCGACCCAGAAGCAAACGCCATTTCCCGAGTAAAAAGTGTTAGCAAATTGTGCACCCTGGTCGTCTGTTCCAATGTCAACACCTTACCACACTTGTGATTAAATGCTAGTATTAATCCACTAATCATTTTAATCTGAATCCATACCCATATTGCCAAGCAAAACTCAATATTCAGCGACCCTGTCAGTGATTGACTGAGAAATCCATTGCTATCTGAATTTATCTTAGAGTATCGGCGAGCAGAACCTGACATTTCAGTTAAAATCATAAGACTAATTGGCTCAGTCCTGACCGGACCGAATATTTTGTATAACCAGTTGTCAGAAATGTTCACTCTCCTGGGCTTGAAATGTGATCATCAGTTTCACGTCATAGTGTTTGTGTCTGCCAGCTCTGATGGTATCATCCAGTAACTGGTAATGCTGTAGTGGATATTCTGACTAATCTGGTCCTTGCCATGCCCTGGAGATCAGTTCATTTTATGCTGCAAGTTTTACAAGCAAGTCAGAGGAAATAACAAATTTCCGTTGATGAAAACTGTTGAGCACTATTGAAAAGGGCTGACAGACACTGAGATGTTTTTGTCAAAGACCTTTTGTGCTGCTTTCCTGGACTAAACAAAATCTGTGACAATTTCAAGAGAGGGGATGATAAAACACCACATGTTCGCAGATGTGCATGAATGGGTGTTAACAAAAGTTATCGAATTGTTGCATTGTCAAATTTCGAGAATTATTTCTTATAAAAAATAATACCATGGGTATATTGTAGTAGTGATAGAGGATTTGTCCTTGCCCCAAATAGAGGTTGCTATTCAGAATTTGCACACCTTGATAACCAACTCACAGTTAGTGGAGGAACGGAACCCATCATTTCCATGCCCAATGAAAGTATTTTGCCCAGGTGGTATTTTAGTCAACTCCGTATTGGAAAATTAACTACACAGGAAGATAAATTGGGCGATGTAATCGAGCCTGTGAATATGAACCGACTCTTGTTGTGAGAAAAATTCAAGAAAATTATCCATTTGACGATGAGGGCATCATAAGGACACTTTCAAAGAAACAAAGAGACTTGAAGAAAGAGAAGACTATAACAATACTATAACATAACGAACCGTAATGCAAACAAATGGCCTATAGGCTATCTGAGAAAGAACGTCCAGTCGGTGTTGCATATTTTCGCTTAACCATACCGTCAGTCTGAGACATGCTAGTAGAGACATGTGGGGATGCCACATGGGAATTATCTCCATTACGAATACTATCAATACATATTTATGTATGTAGAGATAACAATACTCATTTTATTTTGACTTTTGAAATGTAAATTTTATTTTATTCCATGTTGATTTGATTAGTGTGCAAATATTGCCATAATATATATTGATAAGCCTCAGATCAATTCAGAAGTGTGATATTTATACTTCTTGGCTTTACAAAAATGGTTGTGATATATTACAAGCCATATTTCGTAACATCAGGGCAAAATTCCATTCGGCGTTCCTGAAACTGTGTCTAATTGTGAGAAAAATCCTCGCGGAGGTCCCGGGAATGGCTAGTAGTATTTGTCTTTGAGGTGACAGCGTTCATTATAAATATACGGTGTTAAAATGTGTTTTTTTGGTATGGACGCCCGGGACGGGTGGTCCTGTATATATAGGCTTATAGCATATTTTGAGTCAACTCGTTTCTACATTAACGCTTCTCTTTTCTTGTGAAACCCGAGTGGTGATATCAACATTGTAGTTCCCGTGTGACAACTGGCATAGTGAATAGCTTGCACAATCTGTAGAATTCTACTCTCCATCTTTGTTTAGGGATTCAATAATTGGTGTTATAGGGCTCTGGGCCATACTAATGAGAGACTGTAAAGCCAGGGCAGGATTTAGCTTGTGGGGGCCCGGGGCAAGGATGATGTGAGGGCCCTTTTACGAAATTGGGGTCCTTTCTGAAATTAGTTCTGGGGGCGGGGTCAAGGGGAGGAGGTGTCCCTGTCCCCTTTGAGAATTATGTGTGTAATTAAGGGTACTCATATGCAAGTGGTGCCATATCTTGTAACTTTAGGTAAATTTATGTTAAAGTTTTTTTTGGTGAAGTATTATATGGATCACATGTATATAGGTGCTCCGGGCTCCTCTGACAGGGGGAGGGGGGTGCAATTGCCCCTTTGCCCCCTTATAAATCCGGCACTTGGTAAAACATGTAGAACCCAGCATATTTTGAACAAACATACAAGATTTCACTGATTTTACAACTAAATTTGTAATCAAACCGGTTTTCTGAATTAGGCCTATATATCTGATACATTCTGGTAGAAGTTTCATATATTATTTGTAACTTAGCCTTTCGATTATTACCCAGTAATGAGTGATTGACTACATAATACTTCATGAATAAGTTGTCTTCCCGATGGAAAAATATTTCCGTTTGACTATTGAAACGTTTGAACTACTAGAAAATAGTGTCTTCGCAACAAATGACATCACCAAATGATACCATTTGTGGACAGCGCACGGGTGACATATCGCACGTCACATCTACTGCTGTACTGTACCTACGTTAATTTGTCATAAAGATGCACAAATAGGCTATGCTCGTAATTTTAAAAACCGATGCGACGCAAACAATAGCTCTAACTAATGATAGATTACTATTTTATACTGACGAACATCATTGACATGATTCCAAACATAGGGTTAAAACAATGTGATGTGTCCACTTTCATTTGTTCGGCTGCGTTCAACATGCATACTGCGGTCAACATGCATGATGCGATCAACATGCATGTCAACATGCGGTCAACATGGTAAGCACAAATATACTCACCTTCCACAAAGCATGCAGACCCAAGAAAAATGACAGACAACACAAGCAAAACGGCGGATAAACCTCCAAGGGAGCACATTTTGAAAAACTTTAGATTGTGCGGCTTCCTCCGATCAGTCCGATTCCACATACAGTTCCAAGCCAATCTTGAGCAGGTCCAGTGTGTGTGTAGAATTGGAAATCCAGTGAAGTAATGACGTGCAACCTCGTGAACTCACAGTTAATATGACGGAATTGAAGGCAGTAGCTTATTCTTGAGCATTGATAACTACGGAGCTCTATATATGCCAAAAGACTTATCTTGTTGTGGAGATAAATTGTCTCGTCAAGTAAGCATCCTCTTGGGATCAAGACGAAATGTCAAAATTGCTGGTATAGTATGGGCTGTTATGTCATCAGTATAGTTTTCTAAGCATTCATTCAAAGTCTAAAAAATGACAAGTCCCATAAGATTTATGCAGTGGAACCTAATAAACATATGATTAATGTTGTAGCAATCGTATTTTTCAGCCATTTCGAATATTTCATCGGAAAGTGCGAGTGTAGACCCCAGTCACCTCACCTTGGCATAGGTGTAAGCCTACATTCGCAAGTTTTATTACCCTTTAACTCCTACCCAACCTCCCCCTCTCCGTCCCTTCACTTCCGTCGCATACGTCTCCACTCACGTCATCATTTCAGTCTAGTCCAGGGCTAGCAATTTATTTCCTAACTTCGTATAACGACTTTGATGTAGTATATAAAACAGTCTAACGTGAGGCTAGTCTATATTTCAAACATGGGTAGGATATGTGGTCCGAGATAAAAATTACCATGACCTCAATACAGAGACAATTAAAATAGGCCTACCTGCTGATGACTTGCGTCTCTTTGCCTTGCCTATACGAGACTTGATGGTGAAATCCGAATAACATCGGTGATGATAAACTTAAATAACTGTACTTAAAATAAAAGGTCTCAGGGGCGGCGGAGTGATTCCACGATTGAGGAGGCTTAGATAGTTGTGGATTATATATGGTAACCTAAATATTCAGATAGGCCAACCCCCCACCCCCTTCCTCCACCCACAGCAGTGCAGACCATAGGCAGAGCCATGCACTGAGGGCCATACTCACTCAGCGGCCAAATCACTACTGCGTGCATAGCGATCAAAAATGTGAAGGTTTTCATGTCCGATTTGGGTTATAATCTGCACATTCTGCATAGGTGACACCACATGATCACGTGATGAGTGAAGCCAGCGTGGACTGCGCGAACCGTAGCGCACGAACCGCGCGAAAAAAATATTTTCAAGTGATTCTAAAGGGCCACTGACACCTAAATATCTTGCACGTATTTCTGGCGAATAATATGGGCAAACTGATATCTAAAACTATCTTTACCTTCCTGATACAGTCTACTATTGCTAGGAAATTTACTCTTTTGAAAATCGCGCCCAAAGATGTTATCTGAAAAATATATTTACGAGACATTGCTGTTATGACATCATAGTTAGAACCAGTCTTTCCTAATCCAGGTAACTCCACAGAAACAGTTAGACCAGACGCCCAGAGCGCTTGTTCAAGTGAAGAGAGACAACAGGTTTTGCAGTCTGGTAATGTTGCTATAGCGCCAATATCAAATAATCTGTATTGCTGCTGGACCGTATCCTGTACAAGCGGCACGTGGACCACGAAAGGTAGCCCAAAACTGCATTTATATAAGTGATAAGAGACAAAGACGGACCCAACTTAGAACGACCATGCCTACGTATAGTGCAACACTGAAACATCAATGACAGCAATTTTATCCGGTACATGGGCCCAGACAGCAGCCTGAAGGGCCCACCAAGGGTCCATCAAGGGCCCATCATGTGAGGGGTGATAATGACAACACGTTTTGCGTTGGGTCTACCACACAATGTGGATTTACAAAATACTAATGACAGCCACTGCATCCTGTAAATGGGCATATGCAGCAGCGTTAAAAGACCCCGGGCCCGAACATGAATTCATTCAAGTGAATAGAGATAAGGATACAACTTGTTGGGTTGGGTCTATCACACATTGGGATTTCCAAAAATACCAATGACAGCAGTTTCATATTGTACATGGGTCCAGACAGCAGCTTTAAAAGGGCACGGGATTAAACGTATTGCGTTAGATCTATTACATATTTGAACCTTCTCTTTCTATTTCTCTCGTTAATTGGCCTTTCGAAATGTGGTAATACCCACCTCAGTCTATATATTCATGTGTGTACGACGCGACTGGGAAGACTGAATGGTCCTAAATATGACGTCACATAACGTCACACACCAGCCAACATGTTTGGAGGAAGAGCATTTTTAGTCGGAAAGGAGTGTCATTTTGTACTCGTTTTTTCGTACTGGAGAATCGTACTGGATGAAAATGGTTGATGTCTCAAACATGTTTCAGCAATATTCGGTTGATTTAGACCAGAGGTTCCCAACCTTTTTCTACTGGCGTACCATTTTCCATTTTCGTGGACTACCGAGTACCACTATGCTCATTTTCGTGGTCCACCGACATAGGCGTAGTGGACGAATATATTTCAGGGGTGCAAGATGAACGTGCCCGAAAAAAGGTCGTTGCTGAAGTCTGGCTTTTAATGATTGACATGGGGGAGGGGTCTAAGGGAAGGGGGTCCCCTCCTCTTTGAGAAATGTTGGAGTTTTTAATGTGCTTAGATGCGATGTAGTTCAATATATTGCTTATTTAGACCATGTAACTTCAGAAATTTTGAACTACTTTTTAGTCCACGTGCCCGAATATTTGCAATTTTACCCCCTGCACCCCCGCCTCCTACGCCTATGTCCACCGAGTGACACTGTATCATGATCCACCTAAATTAGTAGCCTATTTATTTGCGATACAGATACGGCAATGCTGTTATCCCCACGATACGTATTCGTATCGACGACTCGCACACGCGCCTTGCACAGATGCCACGTAGTATACTAAATGTACGTATTCAAGACGTATACGACCTAACAGTGTACTAAGTTTAATGTGGCGTGTATACCAGGCTATAGGCAAAACAAACAATAGGACTCGTTGAATACATGAACAGGCTGGTAAAACACAATTGTCAGTGTATAGCATGCTGTTTTGGATATCAATTAAGTATTGTGCCAAGTCTGGGGGAATAAAAAAAGCACACTCAGCGTACACGCCGCGTACCACCAAGAAAGTCCACATGTACCACTGGTGGTACGCGTACCACAGGTTGGGAACCCCTGCTCTATACCATCGCAGAATCAAATTTTAGTTTCAGTTTATATTTGATTAAAGTCTGAATATGAGTTGAAACTTTTAGTTCGATTACAGAAAACGATATTTCGTTATTAGTTTATCATATGATGGTCATTAAGATTCTGCCATGGTGTATTTGTTCATAAAGCTCAAAATAGTTTTTAGGTTGCGCCCACAAACACTGCATTTTTTTAATATTGGCACATTTATTCGTAAAATTTATTGCTTGGTCTTTTTTTTTGCAAGGTATATTCTCTTGAAAACCAGATGATACTGTATAAACTTATTTCTGTATTTCTAGCTAAACTGTTCCAACCGAGTAATTTTCATTTCATTATTTGTTTCTTTGCAAAGTTTACAAAGAATGTTCGTAATGCATGCGAATTAGAGAGTACAAATAACATTGTGAAATTCTGAAAAGCCATGAGGCTTAACAGACCAGAATACTCCCTGAAAAAATATTATAATAAAATAACTTTGTTTATCAAGAGAAAAACACGGATGACAAAAAGAGTCAGTCTAGAGAACACACTCCAATAATCAGTCAAAATAAATGACTGGCTAATTTTGATCAATTACGTTTTTGGTAATCCGCTTTTTCAATATAAATATAGACGGGGAAGTTTTCACTGAATTTGCGAGTGCGTTCCATTTTTAGACGCACGGTTGCGTAAGCTTGATAATCCAATATTGGTATGACATTGATGACGATGAGCATAGTTAGAATATCTAGTATTGTGATTGTGAATATGGTTGTTACTGACTATAAAATTATCAACTCATCTGACTGTAATCCATTCCATGCCCGTTATAGATCACCCCAGCCCCCTCCCCCAAAAAACAAAAACAGCAACATTGGACTACATATGTATACGACTACGAAGAAAACCAAAAAACAATACCGGTATTAATCTTACTTTTTATTCCCAATAGATACCATCTACGACCGAATAGTAACTAAAAATGACAATGCAAGGGATTTGACTGAGGTCGTCACTTATCTCTGTAATGCATTGACAGTAAAGGAGGCCTCTGCCATATCCTATATTATGGAAGGGGTTAAACTCAAAGATAAAGCTACACTTTCTGAAATGATGGATCGGTGGGTATCTGATGATAAATTGGGACGCCTGTTTCAGTTGCTGGAAGAATGCCAACTGTACGCAATTCGCAAGACAGTGGAGGATTTACTCCGAGAAGATGGGACGGCCATCCCTCCGCCAGTGCCGACTTCGCCGCGACTTCCTCGACGACCTGGGCATGTCGCTCCACCTGTATCAAACAAAGGTACGTATAAGGAATAAGTGTTCATATTGACCGTAGAATATGCATTATATACCGTTTTCTAGAAACATTCTAGATCAAGGCCGTCCCACCTACGGCCCGTCGGCCTAGATGCGGCCTGCTGACAGGCTCCATGCCCCCTCCCTCCCCCACCAATTGATTAAACAAATCCCGTTCTAAAAAATTCAGATGAACAAGGAATTTAGAAAGCAGCTTCATTGATAACGGTTAACAGGTTAACAGAATTTACTGTTGAAATTAGATCATCTGAAGCCACTAGAATTCACCGAATCGCTTGGCTTACAGTGGCTCTGCCCTCGACCCCGTCATGTGACCTGGAAGGACCACCTGTCTTCCTCAGGCTGGCCTACTGCGCAAAGCGGGCTCTAGCGGCCCTACCTATATTGATAATCATTGAGTATGACCAATGGTGGACATCCCTGTCCTAACATGGCGCAGTGAATTGAGTGTACAGCCTGCACCAAAACAAACAGTCCCGGGTTCAAATCCTACTCGATGTCTGCTTGGTCGTCTAAACGCTGTGCGCAAATTTCTGGTTTCATCGAAAAGCTGTACTGCAGTTGTTGATGGTTCCGTTGTTGGGGGAGAGCAATTCATTCAAGGAAACACTATACTGATTGGTTGGGTTCGGCACGGTTGTCCTGCAGTGACGACGGTCGGGTTGCTACCATCTCTCTCAGCATTTAGGAAAGTGGCTAAAGGCTGAGTCTCACTCACGTCCGTCTGGTGGGGACGTTAAATGGCGGTCTCGGGAGCAGGATGGGATTGTATAGTTACACGCCTGCCTCGGTTACCCTCTAAACACCGATCGAAAAGAGAAGGCGAGCTATCGCCGGTGTTGGGCTCCAGGGTTCCTCGCTGAGCCATAGTTGACTTCCTGAACCCATAGATAACTAAACTATATTTGAACTCGTGAGTATCCGCCCTGCTTCACCAGCGGTATTGACAATGTCTCTCTGGATACTTGTGTCTCTGGTCATTTTGACCGACCCCCAAATACTAATCGTAGTCCCACCATGTGTTGGGGCGAATTGAAAACAAAACTGGATATAAAACCCTCTAGAATGCCGGAAATAGCACTCTACAGCTCTAGAAACATATTATGTCCCAAAATGGACGTCGTTGTGTTATGTCCGATGGTTGGGTTGTAAACGGTACACGACTCAGAAGTGGCGGTATATAGATCAGACCACTGAGGAATTTTGAATTATAATGTTTAATCTTCTGGTTATGAATGACACATTCGGAAGAAGTGTACATTACATATCAACACAAGATATAAAAAAACTGCGCACAAAGCGCAATAAAAGTTTGGATTGTAATATCCAATTTTGTGTTATAATCGCCACATTTGCCCCAATTTTTTCAGAGGTATTATCGTGTCCGGTCTTCGATAAAGTGACAACACATGGAAATAAAAGAAGAAAACGACATCACTGGGTGCAAAACTATTTTTGGATTATAATGTTTGATCTTTGGGTTATGAACTGCATATTCGACACATGTGACGTCAGATGGCATGGCAATACAAGAATCAATTCATTTTATTTAATGATTTTTCTGAGAAGACTCAACACGACCCCTTGCCCTGGCCCCACAGGCTGAAAGTAAAGTCCGACAACTTTTCAAAATCAATATGAGGTACAAACATCTTTTTCAGAATAGTATTGGCTACTATGGCTACACGTCCGCATATTGTCAGTTAACAGTCATGTACTTTCCAATTAAATAGGTCGCACATCAAGTTCAAGAAGCTCGGCCAGCCCCGAAGGAGTGAGAAGACAGTCAAATCGCAATGCAACTTGCGGGACTACCCTCAGTTTCGGGATTAGGATCATCGCGGATTACGTCCCGTCGGGAGTAAGAAATAGTTTGATCGATGGGTACAGACCGATAGCCCTGGTGAGGGGCCAACTGATGGACGTCATTGGTTTCTGCAACCGAGGAAATGGTGAGCTCTTCATCGCCCGGAATAAGCAGGGAGAAATCGGCCTCGTCTCGCCAGAGATGACCGAAATCCTCTCGCATGCAACCCCTGTACTCTGGACGACTGACTGGTTCGTCACGGAGACTAGTCGACATGCTGATAAACTACGACATGCTCAGATTGGCACCTATTACATCCGAAACAGTGTTGGCAATGTTAGTATCAATTCAAATAATATGCCTATACTACCCTACCCTAGCCTCCGAGGGGCGACGCAATGTGTTTGTGAAACCCCCTCTAAGGATTTTGGGGAAGTAGAATCTGCCATGAAAACGTAAATACCGGGCAGACTCCCCTGAAAATTATATTTTGTGGACAATAAATATATTCTGAAAGTAACAAAACATAGCACCATTTTGCATCCAAGCAATTATTTTTATACAAAAAGGGAACCCACCACAGCCACAATCAATAATATATTGCAGTTTTGTCAACCCTATCTTAGGATGATGGTGCCTCCCTTGCCAAGGTTAGATTATCTTTGACCTCGAATTCTTGAACAACCCCGATCAACCATGAATATTTTATTAGGACATACTTCCATCCACATTGAATATATTTCTGTATAGGACCTCTTGCCTTAGAAGCGTTTCCAATTTGAATGCCTCGAAGGTTTCGAATACGAACACATGGAACTCGTGTAATTAGTATTGGTAGCCTATAACGGTAGAAAAGTTTGGTATGAGACACATTTTAGGTGTTTGTTTTTTATATAATGAATTATAATTACACTTACATGTTCCTTCTCCTTAAAACGTTTCCATTTCAATGACTCAAAGTTATCAAATATGAAGAAACAAGCTCGACCAGATATTGGAAGCTGCAGGTCAACGATTGTTACTTTACGGACACACTGGTGACTCTTTATTGTTTTGCATTGATTTGATTTGTTTTGGGCCTCAAAAAAGGAATTTTTGTACCCAAAAAACTTTGGGGCAAACAAAAGTTTTTTGGCCCCCCAAAAAAGGAAATTTGGGGCCCCTAAAAAGTTCCAGGCCACAACAAATTCCCAGCCTGGGACCCGAAAGAGTGTTGAGCTCAACAAAAAATGATCAAAGAAATGTTTTGGTTTCAAATAATTATGAACGTTACTAACTAACTAACTAACTAACAGAGAGACAACTAACAGAGAGACATGACGATTTGTAGAACTGCTGCCTGCAGCTCAAAACTTTGTTAACAACAATAACAAATGTTGACGATTCTTTCTTCTCATTCAGGTACAAAGGATGAAATTCTGTTTGTAGGAAGAACAATTTTCATTCCGTCTAATGCCAATGAGACATTTTATGCATTTTGTGTGAAACACCTAAACAAACGCCAGGGCTGCACAAAGTGTTTTCTTCCCCAGGAACAATGGTTTGAAATTCTAGGCATTAAATGGTGCTATTTAACTAATTTAGGGCATAATTTGTAGGCTAAATTTGGTAAACATTTTTAGTAAAAACAATTGGAAAGTTTATTATTTGGTTTGGTAAACAATCAGCCATACACAGTTTCCTCAACTAATCCCCAACGTTGCATTTTTCTCTTTATTTTATCCCCACCACTTTCTACATTTTCACTTGACATTATTTGCCTAATTCTGCTCATCATTTCCCGGGAGCGGTGCTCCCTGCCCCCCATATTTTGTGCAACGCTGACAAACATCATCATGAACACATAGATTGACTCCGACAATAAATAACTAAAGCAGAATAGGTGCAGGGCTTACACCAGCTATGGTTTCTGCATCATTACATAACAACTAATGATAAATCATCTAATAATCATTGTGTAAAAGTTTCAATAAAATCAATCAACACATGTATGTATAAGATCATTTTGAACAATCGGTATAGGCTTTTAGTATTTTCATTTAATGACCTCAAATATACATTAGATGACCGTTGACCCACAATCTCTGAACACTTTCAAAGAAGAGCTACCAAGTTTCATTATGACAAACTATATGGCAGAATCTGTAGTATGATGCCTTTCAGTGATTTCATAAAATGACAGAAAATAACCTCTAGATGATATTTTATCCCAAATCCATGATAACATGTGGTGATCCATCATCCAACGATCCTTGTATCTGTAGAAGAATGCTTTAAAGTGTTTTCACATGAAATAACCTCAGTAGATTATATTTGATCCCAAATCCCTGGTTACAATTGATGGTCCTCGTATCTGTAGACGAATGCTTTTCAGTGTTTTCATAAAAGGACATGAACTAACCCCTAGATGAAATTTGATCCTAAAGTGCATGTGATGACCCAGTCATCCAATGATCATTGCAACCAAATTGATACAAACTGTATTATTGTAATGTTTTCATATAATGTCCTCCAATGACCGCAAGCTGTCCTTCGACTTTCCTCAAAAAGGTGATTGAAAGAGTGGTTGTCAATCAGCTACAACGTTACCTTGTTGAAAACCACCTTCATGCCCCGATGCAGTCTGCTTACCGTCCTTTTCATAGCACTGAAACAGCACTGCTACGTGTACAGAACGATATTTTATCTGCTCTTGATAGGCGCAACGAAGCCATCCTGGTGCTACTTGACTTCAGTGCAGCATTCGATACCATAGACCATACACAGCTGATTGATCGTCTTGCTGAAAGATATGGTATTA
>JAODUJ010279598.1:0-10139 GCA_027564615.1 Psolus chitonoides
AAGCGTCCAACAATGACAACGGCTATTAGTAGTCATATTCGTGATGGTTTAAAATATGAGATTATTTAATTTCCCAGGGGGAAAGAGGCTATTTGAGTATTTGAGTTAAGGGGACGGATTTTCTCTTTTGATTGATGTTAGCTGAAAATTCGAATTCCAAGAGTACAGTCATGGTCTCTATTGCTCATATAATTCTTATTTTAAATTCATTACATGCATAATACATGTAGGTGTAAGAGTGCAAAAAAGATACCAGTCATCTATTTTGTTGGTTTTCTCAGGTGTGGGGGGAGGAGTCATTGAATCAAGTCTCGATTTGAAATGAATTACCAGGGCCGTTATTAGCATAATGTGCAAATTTAGATAGTATGATGCTGATTTGGTAATTTCAATTCGCGCTTTAAAACAAGGTCGTAATGTGCGCACCCTGTAACCGACGGTCCGACAATGAATGGATAATAACGAGTCATATAGTTCATGCTTGGTTGTAGGAAAATATCATGTTCATACTAATACTAGCTCTAATTTAGGTTTCAATTGTATTACATTTCTGCAAGTTCACATGAAGGTATTATTTTGTTGTGAGCGATTTTTTAACCATTGCGCGCGTGTGTTTTAAACTAAAACATCATAGTTTTCTATAGCCACAAGGGCCTTCGACGTTCAACTGAATGAGCATTCAATTGAATTTAGGCTGACAATCCGAGGGCGCGGCGCCAATCCTTTTCAGAAGGTTTTTCCTACTCCAACTTTCAACGCTTATCACCTAGCAATTGCAAGTCGACAGTAGGTACCAATTATTAGGTCTTTGGCTAACTGATCCGGGTTGAATTCTAACCCAGGCCTCCCGGGTGACAGGCCGCACAGGCGGATGCCCTAACTACTTGGCCATGACACTCGGTGAATCAAAAAGTTTGCTTTTTATTACTGTGTGTAGGCTTATAGACCTAAATAACACAGTTGCTGAAACGATATATTGCCATGACACACAAAATTAATTCGAGGTGATAAAATCGAAGTGACATGTCATATATACTCTGTTTGTACCATTGAATTCTCAACTGCAAAAGTCCGCTATACCACCAATACATACAAATTTCACTTTGGAATTTACGGAACACTAAAACACATATTACAGTGAATATAATTCATATGAACCTAAGAGTGCGTTTTGGTACTTTGATTTCATCTGTTTATTTGTTGTATTAGCAAAACATAACATATCGCTTGCTATATATATATATTTAGAGACAAATGGCGAGGGTGGAATTGCAGTTGATAGTAAAATCTGATTGACGTATTTCTGGTGTTGACAGTCATTTTCCAGATATATCACATTAATGAAAAACTGCCCAATCAGTTTAATATAAAATCCAAACTGTGTGAGAGTGCTATACCGTGCCCATGGGATAATTAACCTTTAGCCAAATGGGTCATTGTCCAGGGCCCCGCGCTTGTCGGCTTGTGAGGTGGCCCCACGCCTTGCGTTGAAATATTCAGTTCTGTGTAAAAAAATCTGCATTTCACATTCATGAGGCCTCACTGGGCACATTGGCCCGGGTCCTCCTCTTACCTCGATCTGCCCCTGATCGTGCCTTCATGACATGTTATATAACTCTGGTATTCGAACCGAGAGTTGCAACCCTTTCAGGGTCACCAAAATGTGTTGGAGAGTCGACACAAATTTGGAAAAAATCGCCTATATATTTTATTAAAGTGGTAAGGTGGCTTTCGATCTCTATTTGCATTTTAAGCATACAAATCCTGGATACGTCACTGATGTGCGCTATGATTGCATGACTGCCAGTGTCAATCATAATACCATGGTTGCCAATTGGGTTGCCATCCGGAGTCTGATGAGTCTTCCTAAGTTCCCAACCTTTGAGGACATTCCGTTTATACAGTTTGATTTATGTGTGTCAGTGGTATCACCGGACCGACCCTCAGAATTCAGAAAACGTGAATTGGTATAAATCTTGTAAAGAGAAATGTAACGTTTTGCATCTAAGCATTCTCAATTGTCATCAGCAGCAGGGAGGTCAGTTTGATACCAGGCCGGGTCCTACCAAAGACTTGAAAAACGGTACCTACTACCATATTAGGTACTTGTATTCAACACTGATAGTACTGGGTATGGTTCCAACAATGTGTCTTGCCAGCGCGTTAGAATGTGCCTAAAATCCCTTTGGTAGAAAAATGCTTGTGGAGGGCGGTATCCAAAGTTCGTGTATGGTGCATAACACACACACAGAGACACTCGATGATACACAAATCCTGCCTCATTAATCCTCTACACAGGGCCTGCTACTGGAGGGTCGCCAAAATGACCAAGGTGGAGACTGGGGGAACAAAGTCAAAAAGGGGGAATAGGCTGTTAATAATAATAATAAACACACATTTATAAATCGCCGTCTATCTAGTGTCCTTATCAGAGGCGCTGAAAAGTCAACAGTTGTAAGCCATTTTATATAAGTGAGTTTTCAACATAGACTTAAAAGTATCGTAGTTGTTGCAAATTCTTAGATGATGTGGAAGACTGTTCCATAAAGTCGGAGCTGCAACTGGAAAGAACCTGTCCCAAACGTTTTTATAGATGATTTCGGCGTAAACAGCCAATTTTGATGAGAAGAACGAACTGCTCAGCCGACATGCGTTATGTGTTATTCACTTCCTCCAGTAGTTACTGTATTAGGCGAGCGGCAGGGACCGCAAAATTTCGAATTCAATTCACCCCCCACACATACTCATGAAACATATATCATTTTGAAGTTTGTTTTCTCTACTTTAGGAATATGCCTGTCGTACTCTTGAAAACCCTTGCAGTTTTTCAACAATTGAGCTTAAACAGCGTATGCTAGATAACTGCCGTGCTTTTTAAAATACAGATTTTCTGTTGCTTTCAGATTTAACAAGCGCTCTATCTAATTTGTGTCACTAATTTGTGATTGGATTAGGACAAGTTATAATTCACCGAGGTAGCACACAGTGCTTTATATTCCTAAAAGTGGAAACATTAATATAATTTGCATACATTTGCATAAATTTGCATAAATTTGCATATTTACGAAATAACTGCCTTGGTCGTATAATGTTATCATGTTAGTGACAAAATCGTGACATGATATGAAGGTCATTGAAAATAAAGTCATGGAAACGTATTACAAATTATTGCAGTATCTCAAACAGCCCATATCAAGTGCAAAATAACATATACCTATTGCTATACTCATTATGCCTGTCTCATCATATTAATGTTCTAAAAATGAAACTCTTTTTCAATCCACAAATGGACTAAAAAAGTTATTACCGCTTTAGCAAGCAGACATCCCTAATTTTAATATCAAATAAAAACAATCATCCTATCTGGTCGCATGCTATGCATCCCTGACTCATGTGAGGGCACCCATTTATATACTATATGTCCATATCAGTATTTTTAGTTTACATACATTTTCTGTGAATAATTTTGACTTCATATAAAATGTAAAACAGAAACATAGAGTAGCTATTTACACAACGTAATCACAGAACATAAAAAACGAGAGGTTCTAAAGAAAATATTGAACTTTCTCCTCGTACCCACGGACTATTGTTGTCGTCATTGGTATTCGTCGTTATGTATACACATATGTACATATTATAAGTGTTCACATCAGGTGTAGTAAAGTTTGCCAAAGCTTACCCATGACGAGAAATCATTAATCAATCGATAGTCATCTATACTTTCAGATCAATGAAATTGTCAACAAAGAAACCTGAGTTATTTTAACTCATTTGTAAGATGCAGTTCCCAACTATTTGCCCGACCTACAGTACTGTTCTAGGATTGCAGTAATCATGCCACTCTCGACGTACATTATCTCTAGTCTGAATCGTCCTCATCGTCAGAATCTAATTGAGTAGTAACCGAATTGCCACAACGTTCGCATGAATTGCACGAACACAATTCGGTACAGCCAGACCATTGTGAAAACATGTGAAGCCTTCTACTCAAGTACTCCTAGAACTAGAACAAGGAAATAGAAGGTCATCAATAATCTCTGCAGCCAAGGAACATATGTGTCTGTCACGAGGCTCGTAACATTTGCTGCGTGAAACTGAGTTTACTCGATGGCAACTTTGATAACGAACACTCTTTGACCTTCAGAAATTTGCTCCTCAGTTTGCCGAGACTTCTAAGATTCTGCCGTGCTTTAGGGTCATACAAACACACCGTAAATATCTCTGCAGAATCGAGGCGTGACTGTGAATCTCTTTCACCCAGGACAACTAGATCCAAGAAGGCGTCTGCTCCCTTAACTTCAATTGTCTTGAGCATTTTTGTTTCCCCTATGCCGAAGAAAAAGGAAACCGAGTCACAGCATGTAAGTGCGTGTATTGCAGGAGGTATTTGACAAAATGTTCAATCAACATTGCGACATATGTCGTGAATGGGGACGTATCGACGCATGTCAGATATTGATGTAATGCGAACCATTCTCATCCACAGCTTTGAGGTGTTTTCCATCTGACAGAAAAAGTGTACCCAAATCAGCCTGAAGTCAGTATCTGATGACTGAACCACTGTACGTCCATCCACTCTTTTGGTTTCATATGTCTTATCAGCATCCATGGCATGTAGAACTCTAGTGTCGGCTTCCTCGTGGTTAGAAAAGAGATGTGGCACTTCAACAGTACCGTCTGCTCTCAGGCATTTGGTGACTGAGCCGTCGTGATACCCGCCAGCCCAGTAGATTGTGTGATCTGGATACTGTGACAGGTGCGACTCTCATATATTTTCTACATACGAGCAGATAAACAAGGCGAGGGCAGCTTTGTTTTCCATATTGTTCGAGAATTTTCTTTATCGAGAGATCTACCTCCGATGACTTGTTTTTTGTTTACCAACGGGTCCAGTAGCTTGTCGTCTATCCCGCTCTCCTTGCTTGACCTACTCAAGTTTATCGTATCGATCGAAAAAATCCACAACTGTGTTCCCCACCGTAAAGCATCGCACTATTTCATTAAAATATACTCGACCCATTTCAGCAAATGTCTTGCACTGGTCTCCATCCAATGCTTGAATAATGGACATCGTATCCCGTATTTGAACGGTGGCAGCGCTTCTCTCTGGTGGAAGGGTGTTTCACAGTGTACTTTATCCTCAAGTCTGTGAGCCAGTTCATCCTTCTTGGGTTTCCTCATCAGACCATCTTCGTGGAAGAGGGATGTCGGCAAATGATTCAGCGTCAGTTTACGTGATGATTCTATTGCCAAAGCTCTACGACATACCACCTCAGATTTCATCCTGACATGTGTGCTCTCACGTAATTGCCGTGGTCTTTGACATGTCATCAAATGTCTTGAATCCGGATTTGGGAATTGTTTCATACAACGTTTTTGTTGATTCTTCTGACTCGACAAACTTGATGCACATCTTGCTGCCCTTTCATACTGCATTTATAAGAGATGTGTGCACTTCAGTCGATGCATGAAGTTCAATATGACCTGTTCAGGGCGGTTTGAACATCAAAGGGGTTGATCATGTTATTCAATATGTGATTTAACTCCACCTTCTCGAATCTACCCAGTTGCGTAGCTGAAAAATAGCTTCAGCTTGAGCTTGAGATTATCTAGCGATCGGCAGATGCTCCATCCTGGAAACATTTCTCGTTCGCTTCACGTGAAAAAAACGAATATAAGCATCGGCCTCATGAGCCATATGAGCTCTAAAGAACCCTTGCAAGGACTAACTTACTAGCTCATGCAGGCAAAATATATATTCTTACCCTCCCAGCCATGCCCGTTTCAAGGATCAGTGTAGAAAATGATATTATGGGTTGTGATTGGATGACTAGAGACCACAGAATGCACCAGATGGCCTGGTGTCCACGGGGAGAGGGGGAGCGCCTGGACCACATTAGGGGTCATCCGCTTCCCCGTATTCTAGCTTATTGCACAAATCATTTGAGAAACTCATTGACCCCGCACCCCAATATTGACGAGATATTGGCGCCATATTTTGCATGTAATGAGCCTCCGTACATCTCAAATCTTGAGGTGAGGGGGCTGCCAGTGACACCTTCCCATGACACGTGTCCAGGGGCGTATGCAGGATTTCATATTGAAGGGGTGGAATTTATGGACCTGTCAACGAGAATGCGCTATGGGCTTCTACCTCCCTCTTTTTTCCCTTATTGGGGCGCCTTCTGACTACACCCCTGCATGCTTCTAACAATGTTTCATATCCCCCTACTAATATTTCAATTAATTGTGGCGTCAGTATAGCTTACTTACAGTAACTTTGCATTATGTAAGCTTTTCCACTGGGTTCTTAATCCTAGGTAGCTTGGGACGTTCTTTGGGCTTCTGAAATGGCTTACAACCGGAGAATGACTGGGCTGTCTCAGTCTTTAGAAGTTACTTTCTGAGTCCACGCTTCACTCTAGGAGTGTTAGCGGCTACGGTATTGTCACCACTCCTTTGCTAGAAGATGACCCGTGCCATAAAATGAAACGTGTCCTTTCCATCAATAGTCTCTAAGTTGATGTCTATGCTGTCATCACCCTCGTGTATGAAGGCCCCACCTGACGCAATTTGGTGATATCTCGGGGGAATGTAGATATCAGTGTCATTTTTGACATGCTCTGCTGCAGCTGATGTCATCAATTTTCGAAGTTCAGCGTAAAATATACAATAACCAAATGAGTTCAGTGTATCGATGATGGCTCGCTCACCCTGATCGTGTAGACGGCGAGTCCAAAGTGGAAAGGAGTTGTGAATTTCCGGCTGCAGAAAATCGCCCATTCTGCAAGTGAGAGGTATTTCCTTTTCACATCATCTGATGTCTCGTAATCTGGGTTCCCGAAATCATAGGCATTTTTGTCAACTGCTGAGAGTTTCGGAACGAATAATCCAGAGGCGTCTAATCCTACTTCATTGGCCGAATTGTATTTATCTGTGCAAGGGATTCCCTGCAGTGCATCACGAAGCATCACAACAACAGTGTGGAGTGACGAAAACGTGTCTGCGTCTGCGCTGGTAGAACCACTCAAGTCCTGCATACTCTGTTTTGTTTCTTTATCTTTCAGTCGCTGTTTTAAGTGACGTGGCTCTGATAGTTTCAGAATGAGCAATCTGTCGGCTGAATACAAGCGATGACTTCTCTTATCCATGTTCTTCTTGGACGATAATTTCATCACCCTAGTGCCTGATCAGTCTCCTTTCTACTTTTCGGCTCGATAAGTTTCTCCACTGGCAGAGTAACGTAGAAATAGGAAATGCTTTGCCATTCATAGAAAAGTCATAGTGTATTTGTGTGATCAACTTTTGAATGCACACTTATAATATGTATTGTCCTTAGTTTATTTTTCGTGCTTCACCTCTATAGATAGTAGATTCGTCTTGCTCGTGTGAGAAGACAAGCATACTATATGATAAACAACATCTCGAGCTACTAGGTCCGAGCAATCTTCGGGACCAACACGAAGCATCATGTTCTCATCATTCTTACGTTCTGCAGCCTGCCTCAAACTATCTTCCCGGTCCTTTGTGGCGAATCGATAAAGCTTTTTGTCATATTTGTGTGACGTTCTTTACATGTGATTGATAACGACTAACAATGACTCAAATGTCTTAATATAATGTTCACCGGAATATGTCCACTGTAATGATTGTCATATTATTTGGTTTGCAGCACCGAAAACGTGCTCAGACTAGAATAGTCACATGTCGTGATGTTACATCTTGAGCCACGTCCTTGACTGTCAGGTATCTGATCGAGACCTCATGTGAAATAGTGACTCGACTCCAGTCCCACTCACGTTACACTTTCCGAGGGCGCGGGGCTTGATTCGAGTCATTGCGGACTAAAAGACTCAACTCAAATATATTTGAGTCGCTACCTCTGAACAACTGGACTGAAGTCGAAGCATTTTTTTATCACCATTAATTAAAAATATAATTTAAACTGATTATCACCAATTCTGAAGTATTACCATTGCTAACGTCTAACTTCGTTTGGTGTCCTCGAGCTATTCCCTTCTTTATGTAAGTAGTATATTCAACCGTAAGCTAAATTTTCCAAAGACACTCGCCCGTGGTACCAATATTTTGTTTATTCAAATTACGTGTATACGGTATATCCTGTAAACATAGATACCCCAAATACTACGTCATTTTGCGCCTTTCTCGCACTATTTTTATCGTCGCACAATCGTCGACCAGGAATGTTCGATTTGATGTGTCTCTGATGAACTCAGTGTTTGTCCTCTGCTAACTTCAGTTGAGCTCTGACCCCGCTCATAATCCCACGATAGGGATCATGTGCCCATTGCTAGTATGTTTAGTCCCCAAAAATAATGAATATTTAACTTTAATAAATTGTGAGTGTTTTTATATTGTTGGTTGCTGTAAAACTCATACTTGGTTTATTTTCTATCCATAATGAGTATATTGATACCTATTTCGTTTAGTGGTGGTCACAGATCATCTGAAGTCAATATATGGGAAATACCGAAAACCTTGTAAACAGAATGATGATGCCTAGTACTTGGATTGAACTCATATATGAACAGTACTATCTTAAATGTACTGAGCATATAACTGATTTGTAGATTTGTTGTGAAGGTTAGAGGTGGAAAACACTTTTATAGAGAATTTAAAAAATCTGAAGCCAAGGCAAAGGAATATATGTTCAAATGCCATCACTAGTCTATTCATTGTTACCGGAAAGCGGCAGTAATCAGAAGCTAAAAACGAAAAATTTGAGAGGATTAAAAAAAAGAGAAATATAAGAGGATTAAGAACATTTCTTTTGAAATGATGATACTGTACATCGCAATAAATCACAGTGCCACTTTGGCTCTCGTTTTACCACACATTGCCACCTTCTGTCGTCACTGGCTTCAAGCGAATGAAACAACATTGTAAATCAATATTTCAGAATAAAGAGAGGTCTTTCCACTGCCTTCTGAGTTTACTTCATTTCAGTCATTGTTATATGAGGGTATTATGTTTTAGGTAAACGAAACATCATACTGAATAACAACTTGAAACGTGAGGATAAATCACGTCGCTCAAACATCTACGAATGACGTCATTGATGGTTTCTATAACTAGAAGTATCATACCGTCGTAACTTTATTATGTAATATATTTATACAACATGAATATCAGAGTACAACTATGTTGACATAGTTTAGCACTAGATAGGGGAAGTTTTTTTTTAGTTTTCAAATGTGACTGTTGCTCAAGCTAAATATAATCGTAATATTATGTAATGTAATATTATATATGTAAAATACAACTTGTACCACTGTTAATATCTTCGTAACTTCATTACGTAATATATCCGAATATACAACAAGGAATATCATAGTTCCACCCCTCCAAAACGTAGATACATAGTTTTCCTTTGAACACTTTTCAAACGTGACTGTTGCCCAAGAATATTATCGTAACTTAGGTCTATGCGTAATGGCCTAGCGTTGTGTTAGTGACTCTCGATTTAAGGGTTGTGAGCTCTAGTCCCACCAAGAGTGCTAATGTGCTACGGTTTGTCTCTGAGCAAAACAATTTACTCCGCCTGCTCCAGTCCACCCAGCTGAAAATAGGTAGGCTGCTAGTTTCAGCTACACCTGCTAGGGGTTATCCAGCGATGGACTGACGTCCTATCCTGTATAGGCCCGGGAGAAGAACCCTTCTCTAAACTGAACAATTTAGGTATATGTAATATACCGGAATATACAATATCAAAGTACAACTTGTAGGACTATACGACAACCCCACTAGACGCTCCAAGTAAGGAGTTTCTTACAACAGCAGTCATACTCAAAGTTGATACACTAGCTCCATTCTTGTTTGTTATTGTCGTTGACTACATACTGCGTCAATACGCAGATACTATCAACACCAAAGATCTTGTCATCCAACCCAGGAGGTCCAGCATATATACAAGCTAATACCTCACAGATTTAGACTATGTAGATGATTCAGCTCTCATAGCACAGCTCCTTAGTTGAAGCAGCTCATGAACTTCGCTAGAAACTGCTGTCGCTTAAGTCGGGCTTATATACTAAACGCTGGGAAGACCGAATGCATGACATGCAATGAGTCCGCTGATCACCCCCCCCCCCCCATCCCCACCTTTCAACCCCCTT
>JAODUJ010279709.1:0-10138 GCA_027564615.1 Psolus chitonoides
ATTGTTCAAACGGATTTTTCCTCTCGCCCCAATTTGCCAGATAAATGCAATATTGGTCAGCCCAATTGTTTTTGTGTATGGTACTTTGGCCAATACAGAATTTATTCTCCTGCGATGTGAACTTGTCTTGTGGGCGAGCAATGGGTCTTTAGGCACGATAGAGCAACGTGTACGTGACAACAAACGAACTCACCCATCTAACAGATTCACGTAAGGGCATATGGGAAACCACATAACTTCGCTTATTCTATTTCCCTAGAGTTTTACTCAGAAAATTAATGACACTTCTTTCTTAATTTAAATCGTAAAGAAGCTGTCGAAATGTTATTTTCACACCTATAATGCCATTGATGCCTAATGTAGTGAACTCAAAACTATGCCAGAATTAATCCACTAAAAATAAAAGCCATCGCACACTGTTTTAAAGAAATAATGACGAAGTTTGAGTTACATCGACGGCGTTCAGGAGGTCCCGCAATTTGTAACATTACCTACCATATTGGATGCACCTATCGTTAGGTGTTACCCTGACTGAGATCGTTCAGAAATGAAAATAGAAGCAATCGCAGGCATGCTTCAAGGAATCTCAGTGAATTTGTGTGTTGCCAAATTGCAATCTGATCTAATCTAAACAATGCTACTGTTGTGTGATAGAGAATTAAACATAATTCAGACCTCTGGCCTTTATTTTGAAAGGTATTGTCATTCTATGAAAAACAGGACTGTCTGACATAAATAAGGCTAGTTAATTACCATAACTTCTCTGCCTAAACTTTTAAATTTGAAACGATGCAACAATTGAAACTTATTCATGCAGCAGTAATTTATGAAAGTAAAGTCTTTAAATTGTACAATTTTCTGATGTTAGCCTACCAAATGATCCTGTCAACAAATGAAAACATTTTACTCTCCTCTCGTCAACTGAAATACAGGCTCACTGAGATTCTTTGAGCGCCTTTTGTTATGATTGCCTTATGTACGAAAGACAAATTAGGAAAATACTCAGAAATGGCAACATTTGGCAGATTCAGTTCAAACGACATCAAAGCCAGTATCTGTGTTTGGGTTCTAGGAATCACTCTCTTCTCATAAAACGGGGTCCTAATATATATGGTTCCCTAATTATGTATGATAAGATGCCTTCACGAAAGTTACTTTGCATACATTGCCGAAATTGTAGAGAATTGAGCAAGAAATCGTAAAATTTGACGGCGACAGTCCTGGTCAGACTAGGCTAGGCCTCAAGTCCAACGTCAATTGCTGTTAACTGTCGAATGTTTGAGATCCCAATTTTGAGGGATTCTTCCGTTTTTCGAAGCTTGCGAATTTGTGCGATATTATGTCACCATCTGTTCATTTGTATAAAAGCTGTGTGGAAATGAACACAGATACTCGCTTCAAGCGGTGTTTAGAGTCGACTGGTCTATGACAAATTCGTTTCAGCCTCGTGTCCAATAACAAATTGTGAGTTTGCATTTCAGAAGAGGATCGAGAGGAGAGTAAAATGTTATTTGTATCGGATTGTCACAGGCTAGGATTGTCCCAAACTAGATCGGATAGTTTAAGGTTGTCGGTTGAGTGAAATGGCTTTGTTTTTTTTTAAGTATTTCGGAGCGTTTACCCAGCGATAAGAACATATCTGGCGATTAGCAACCCCGGTGCTAAATCCATAGTCATGAGTGATCTTTGAAGCGTCCTTACTTACAACTGTAATTAATCATGCGTAGGAAACGCATGCAGGCTACTGTATATTTAGTTGTGCCATATAATCACACAGGCGAACGGTAATCTCATTGATAGGTAAACAGACGAACTCGTGATATACATAATCCCTCTATTATTCAAATTGAAGGCATGCGATTCATTGTCATTGGGGTATCTATAATTCATTGGTATTAACCCACACAAAGACTGTTAGAGACGGTATATAAACGCGATTTTCATGGAGCGGCGTCAGAAAATATACGATTTGTACACGAATCAATTTTCTTGCCGTTCCAATTGGCATTAGCGTTGAGCTAAATTTTTACAAGTATTCTGGAAGCGGTAACGTTGATCTCACGGAAGTTACAGTAGGATTATTCAGATTTATTATAGACGACGGACTGTCATTATTTCTAGAGTATTTTTCCGAGTAACGGAATTCTCGTTTCACCTACTGTGACCGGTTTATAGGGTAACGGAACTCCCACACAATTATTTATATTCCGTGAGAGACACAGGATTTCTTTTGTGAAAGGATCTGAGAAGTGTAGGGCATTTTGCTACGGACCTCAGCCTGCCCGAAACGTTACCGAGAGAGGTCTTTCAGATCGCTTGGAGGAGCCCATTATTTTAGGTACCGTATACACTAAGTTGCCATGTTGTGGGAAGCCGTATCAGGGGGTGAACATAGTAGTTGTTGTGGGGTTTGGTTTGTAAAGACGTTGCGGGGAAAGTGTATTTCAGCAGAGTAAATTCTTGGCTTCAATTATGATATTTTGAAAGTAAAAAATACTAGTTGCGTGGGCGAAATAGCTCGTAAAACTGAATTGGTTAACTTATGGTTTCGAACGAGTACGACAATTGTCAGTGTTATTCATTTGTGCAGTTTGCCATAAATAATTTAGAATTATCAGCCAAGTATAATAATTTATGGAGCGCAAGGTGTAAATATTATAATTATTGCTGGAAGAGTTACTGGGTCGAAGAGGTGATTAGGTCCGGCGTCCATTGCCTTGGGCAAAGATGGACCGACACAGTGCTGGGGCATTTTAGCGGTGTATAGTAATACCCTCGGGAGTAGTGGATGGCCCCATTGTATTATATTGTTTCTCCATGTGTATAGTTTGGCGTTGCAGGGTGTTACGCACGGTTTGCTTATTGTAGAAGCGAAACTATTGAATTTCATTTCACGACATTCTTTTCGTTGAGCAACCAGCCGTTTGTAAGAAAACCTCTGCAGCATAGAAAAGCGCCATTTGTCAGTCGTTGTGGGGACCTGTATTATCGATGCGTATATTTTAATTACAGCTCCCATTATACTATCAACTCTATGTCTATGTCTATACTGACGGGTGGTCGTCCTCACTAAGGAGAGAAGTTACGTAGCTCACGTCACCAAGGGTGTTTTAATACTAGGCCAAGCTGTAGACGGAGGCGTTAGTGACGGTGTTCTTACTCATAAGAAATAGCGACTGGTTTACGACAATTGCAGAGACTGTCGGATCTAAAACGGTAGTACAGTATCGTTCAGTCGATTATACATGCATGGTCTGTAAACTAAAACATTAGCTATAGGTTATCATATATTCATAGTTCAATTGTGATTGAAATCCAGAACTCAAAACTCAGTATACTGATATAACCTATAGATAAAACGTAAATATAATTGAATATTAATTATTACGGGTATTAAAGAAAACATATATTATTAGAGGGGTAAAGCATATTTAAGCCCCGTGTTGTAATAATAAGGCAGGTTATTGTAGTGCGTGACATCACACAAATTGTAATATTTGAAGATTCACGATCAGGTATATGTACGGGACGTTGTTCAAGAGGGGTGGTCCCGTTGACCTTCAAGGAGCTTTGCGGTATCATCGCCCCACTCAATTAGTTCCGATTAGTGGTAGTTATTTAATTTCCACATTAAAGTAAATGTGCGGTCTTTTAAGTGAAACACGAATTTGGATTATTATCATATTGCTATATTGTTGAGTTGTATCAACAACTGTACTACTTGAAGTAACAGTAAACTTATCATAAGTTAAAAGGTTTGCCCAGTTTTCTCGTGTGGTTTTTTGGTGTTACCGGTCAGTTCCCTAGATTTTACATTCCACTCGTTGACTGCTAGGGATTCTTCCCAAAGTACGTGACATACAATTACCTGAGTTTGATTTCATTTGAATTCCACAAAACTTTATTTCAACCATTGAACAAAATATAATACAATAGGTGTTCAAATAATATCTGAATGTATAGCTGGTGTTTGGTTTCACTAGAAAGCAAAACCCTCTACAGGCTGCAAGAATAAATAATCCAATATCCGTTACGGCCGAAATAGATAAATAAATAAATAAATAATACCCCCGCCCCTCAGATAAACAAGCAGAAGACTCGGACACAGATCAGTATTGCTGCAGCAGGTACCGTAATTCTTTAAATTACGTTTTATGTTTTACCTAGTTGCTTTCATTGTCGCTGGAAGGCTTTTCCACACAGTAGGTCTAGTACAGTTCATTTATGCTGAGCTATTGTTAATCTGCATAGAATACGGTAGTTTATTCAGAATTATTTGTGCTTCACATTGGAAACATGACTAGCATATTTCTAGCACACAGATTTCCAACTGAAATAGGTAGCCTAATATAGTACGAGTGGACTATTAAATTTGCAGTTCATAACCCAACGATAGGACACTATACAGCTATAACTCAATACTTGTTCGCTTCGCGCGCAGTGGTGTTCCTTTTCGGTGTCTCTTTTTTATATATAGTGTCACGTCAACCGAACCTGCCATTTGAAACCTAAATATCATACAACCACAATTTTGTTGCTCGCTCTGCGCGGACGCAGTAGACTGCTGTTCACACTGGCTTCTTGTATTGTCATATCATCTGGTGTCATTTCGGCCGTATGTGCCATTCTTATCCTAAGAATCACGACATCATATGTCACCAACAATATTTGAGTGGGAGACATGATATAAAATCCCCCCTATAATTGTAAAAATTAAATGAGAACTATTGTTACTTCTTGCCAGGAAAGTGACATTTCATGAGAAATATGGCTGAAATTGATTGAAAGTTTCGGCGCACATAGGCCTATCTTTTCACGATTATTAGACGATCTGAGGCACTAAAATTTAACTAAATCACCTGGCTTCCAGTGGCCTCGCCCCTGGACCTCAACAGCGGACATGGGCGGCCCTGTACCCCATCCTAGTGCGCAAAGCGTTCTGGAAAACATCACTATCCCCAATATTGAGCGCGAATCGCTGCACTGGTCACGGGCACACACATACACCCACTGCTCACGCACATACGCACGTCATCATGACCGCATATCTTTGGCCTTCGGCAAGAAATAAAAAGTAGTGGATCAAGAATAAATCCTTGTGGTACCCCTGTTAGTATAGATCGCATTCTAGAGTTAACATTTGAAATACGAACAAACTGATTTGAATTAGATAGGTAGTCTCTGAACCACTTTTGTGGAACACTCGAATACCGTTATGATGCAATTCGTGGGGAAGTCCAAGGTGTCGAAAGCTTTTGAGAGGTCAAGAAATATCCCACAAGAAAGTTTACGCTTTTCAAATAAGTTCGAAATGTTCCCAGTAACATTAACCGACATCATTACACTTTGGTTTCATTATATATTGTATTCGCTCATTGCACTGACAATAAAAGTTGAAGAAAATGACCATGCTTTGATGGTAGTTTTGTGTCCATCGATTACCGTTAGCCAAAGTATGAGTACCGTACTCTCGCCGACATTACGCATTCGTTTTGTATTCGATAACTTTGCCGATGTTTGTTTAGCCAAATTGGATCGTTTGTGAAACAATCGTTGTTGTTGCTGACGGAAAGATTACCAAAGGCGGATCCAGGATTTTTTAAAGGGAAGGGTGCGTTTTTACGCGGTCAGAAGCGCCCAAATTGCCCTGATTATCTCGCAATCGTGTGTACACACGCGATTAGGACGGGTGCATTTTTAACGCTACTTCGTGGCATTTGGTACACTTCTGACAAAGTTTGGTGACCCACCAGGACCCACTTTTTGGTCGTGACCCATGAATTCAAGTGTAAATGACATATATCTATGGAGAGACAGGTATACATCTGTACATGCGCCAACAGCATCAGGACTGCAGATTCCTTCTTCAACAAGAAATAAATACTTTGCCGCTAAACACTCCGCTAAAGTCTGATACCTATACCCTACTCCTTCCCCACAATATATATGATAAAACGAAAATTGAGTGTAGGCTGAACCAAGTTTGACTATTGATGAATATAGATAATTCAGTAATTGAGAAAATTACATATTCTCTGATTAAGAGTCCTTCTATAGGCCTCATAGTGCGTGAATATCGATCTCATTATTGCAAAGCGTCACATTTTTCTTTTCTACAAATTTCTCCCCTTAATGAATGAATCGATATCACTAATGTATGCCATTTCGTAACTACGTGCAAAATCGAAATTATGAGTAGCATGAACTGAAATAGACATTGGTGTAGTAGGTCACTACCCTTAGGAGATTTTTTTCCCAATAATTTGTAGAACCATCGTCATGTTGATGTTATGGGATCGTATGTTCTCTCTCGTTATATTTATACCTTTATTCTACGGTATTTATAATTTCATTTACTGTTTGTCATTGAATTCAAGTGTTTCATTGATGGGTGGGGAGTTACTACCGTAGGATAAAATTCGTAGATATAATATATAAAACCATCGATTTTGTGCTGTCATGGGATAGTATGTACCCCCACTTATATAGCCTGTGTACCACTTATCATGTTTTTCAATGAATTTGACAGACTTGTAATATAAATTAAGATAAAACGTTGAACATTTGGAGTATATATTATATGTGTGTATTTTTCAGTGTTTCTCATTAAATTCGATGGAATTGTAATATAAATTAGGTAAAACGTTAAACAATCGGAGGTGTATATATGTATTTTTAAAATTGGAATTAGGGTTCACATCAGAAATGTTGATGACCCACTCATGCATAGATAACATCACATTAACCTTCAGTAATAAACAAGACACATTCAGTGTAAAAGTGAAGTCCAGAGCAAAATGAAAACTTCGGACACTTAAGAGGACGACAAAGCCCATGCAATGGCGAAAGTCCCATCGCAATAGCATGTCCGGTTTTTGAGTTATCGATTTTTGAAAAGTCTAGCAATCTTCATTTCAATTGAGCATCTGGCAACATTTGTGTCGTCGTACAGTCGTAGTGGCACTTAGTCTGAAAGCTTTGATATATTAGCAAAGTCTTTATAATTTAACTGCTTGTCACCACACCAAATTGAAAAATTATGTCAAAATTCTTTATGTTTTTGAAAAATATAATTTTTCAGAATAGTGACTACTGTGTTCAAATTTTTTACACTCAAACATTTCCAGGAACAATTAGTCATCTAATTATAAACAATAACATAAGCTATCCAAACAAAGTGCCACAGTCACGTACGTCATTATTAAAATAGCTGCTAAACAGTGTAGGCCTATGTCGGCTAATTTGACAAATTTGACAAATATTGAAGTGAAACATCTTGAGACCGGTGGCAGATATTCACATACATGGAATTTTCTGCTACTGATAGGGTACAATTTACTCTACAGTACTCTACAACTTGTGAACGCGCCATTTTGGTCTGGACTATCCTTTTAACACAAACATAAAATGTCTATGCAGAACGAAAGAAGAGAAAACATAACACATTTGTATCAGTTCCGCGAAAGATTCGACCGAAAAATAATAATTCATCACTTTTCTTTGACCAATTACTTCTGAATTAAAGTTGATGTAAGAGTAAATACGTAGTAGGTTGTGTTGTTCACAGTAGTAGCTGTAGAGTATTTCGTTTGAGGGGGCGGACACAATGTTTAGAAGGGCAAGTCATGACATAACAGATGAAATGGCTAAACTTTGCCTAAATAACACATTTCCCCTTGACCATATGACCAGCCGCCACTAGTATTACTTTTCGATGGCAGGGATTTATGTTAATGATTCTTGAAGCCATATCAGTTAGATTTCTGTTTTTACTGTAGAACTTGATAGGCCTATTCGAACATTGAAAAAAACTGAGCAACATTACACCATACATCATACTTAACTTAATCCTCTTCCTCCATGTCACAACGACCGCTCTCCACTCTGCCCGGTCAGGTGCTGCTGCCTGAACCTGGCCACATCAGAGGTTCATCTCTTTCAGTTCAGTCACACTGTCTTTCTCCAGGTGATACTAGTCAAAACATAGGCCTACTCTAAACTGCTCGCGGTATCATGACCAGATTTGGGATATTTGAAGGGAGAAATATCGAAAAGTACATAGTCTATCATATTGCCCCGTACAGGACAAAACCCAATGCAGACTGTGGGAGTCACCACCAGCTTCTTGTGCGAAAACTGAAGTTAGGGTACAAAGCAAAGAGGGCCAGTACACCACCAATCAGGTATGGTGTTGACAGGATTCCAAAGTAGTATGCTGTTGAGGTGGAAATGAGGTTCGAGCAGCTGCTGAGGGTGGATGGGGAAGAACAAACCCCAAATGAGTTGTGGGAAGACATGAGAAAAGCAGTCCTGACTGTGACAAATAACACATCCCAAAGAAGAAGAAAAGAAAACAACCCTGGATTTCACAGCAAACCATGAAATTGGAAAACGAAAGCAAGTGCCCAAAGTCAGATGGAGATAAGAAGGAATGGTCACGCCTAAATAAAGAGGTCTCCACGAGCGTGAGAGAAGACAAGAAAAAGGTCATTGAAAGAAAATGTGTGGAGCTAGAAAACTGTGGGAACGGATCAAGAAAAACTTTTGGAATAATACAAAACTGCAAGTAAGCAGGTCCCAAGAATGGACGTAATAAATGTTGACAAGGGTGATACGCTCACGGAAAGCGAAGACATTAAGAAGATGGGTTGAGTACAGCACCAAACTGTTTGAGGCACAGGATCATCAAGCATACACTCCAAAGGAGAGAACGGAAGATGAACCTCCACACCTCGGATCAGAAGTGGAACTGGCAATGAGTCAGGTGACGAATTCAAAATTACGCGACATAGATGGAATTCCAGCTGAGTTGCGGAAAGCGTCAATATCGCAAACAGAATGAAGCAAAAGTTAGATCAAAATATCTCTGATGAACAGGCAGGCTTTCGAGAAGGCAGAGGGACTAGAGAACAGATCGTCAACATAAGAAATATTATCGAAAAGTGTAAAGACCATAAGCTCCTCCTGTATAATGTTCCAACAACTATATATTCTAAGGTTTTTGACTGTGTAAGCCATGTCCAGCTTAGGGAAACTATGTCGAGGATGGGATATCCTGATCATCAAATAGACCTGATCAGAGGGCTGGTCTCCTCTTTTTTGTCAGTGAGGACGACTAGTGGTGATACAGATTGTTTTAAAATCGGAAGAGGTCTTCGACAAGGTTGCATCCTATCACCTAACTTCTTTAACATTTACGCGGAGGACTTCATGGGTTCGACAGAGGTGTGAAATTTGGTGGTACCAAAATCACGAACGCGAGAAGACGATACCACACTCATTTGCAACAGCAGGGAGGAACTTATGGAATTGCTAGTAAAGATAAAGACAGCCAGTGAAAAGAAGGGTCTTCTGCTCAACACTAAGAATACAAAGATAATGGTTATGGATAGAAATAATAGAGTAGGAGGCGATTTTGAACTTGATGGTCAACGAATTGATGAGATTGAGCAATTTGAGTATCTGGGCTCGGTGATCAACAGCAAAGGTGAGAGCACAACAGAGATAAAAAAGAAGTCTAGCAACAGCAAAGACAAAACACATAACATGGTGAACATCTGGAAAAGTCTCCTCCGTGCAACAGTATTTTCTATTCGCCACCTATGGATGTGAATCTTGGACAATGACAAAGAACGATGGAAAGAGAATCGATGCTTTTGAAAAATGGTGTTATAGAAGACTTTGGCAAATGGCAGGGACAGATAAAGGTCGAACATCTTGGTTCTGGGCAAAATTGATTCTGGGATGATGCCTAGAAAAAAACGTTGCACAGAGAAAGCACCGCTCTTTCGGACATTAGGAGACACAACAGCCTAGAGAAGCAAGTTTTGCAGGGAGCAACTGAGGGTAGGCGAAGCAGGGGATGGCCACCAGCATCTTGGATAGATGACATATTTAGACACTAACGGTACAAAAGATGAATGTAACCACAAGTTTGGCAATGACAGGGTTGGATGGCGTGCTCTCGTGAAGACCACAGCAGTGCCTTTGAGGGAGAGAGGGAGAGGGAGGGAGAGAGAGAGAGAGAGCTTACGTCAGTTTATTACAAAGTCAACTGGATTAGAATAGGGTTGGAGCGGTTCTAATGTTAGTTTGTAAAAAAGTTGCAAATGAAAAAGGTGTGTGTGCTGGGGGTGGG
>JAODUJ010279820.1:0-10137 GCA_027564615.1 Psolus chitonoides
AGCTGTTCTCAAACTGACGCGATCGAGTGGCCTATAGCCTAGCCGCGCCTAAGCAGTTCAGCAGTAGGTTAGGCCAATACAGTAGGCTATCACTGCGTCGGCCTACATACACAGCCATACTATAGTTACGTTGTGTATGCAATACCTCTACCTGCGTCATCATACTGCACAATCGGTCGATCAGCAACTACAAAAAATTGCTACTGTCGCGCATGCGCATTGAGTTGGAGAATATCTCCTATTGAGGTGACCTGTAGGCCTACTACAGATTCTAGCAGCTTGTGAGTGTGGGTGAATAGCCTCTGTACAATTCCTGGCTTATTGCATTTTTGTTAATAAAAAAAATCATACAATCCACTTTTCTGAATTTATGTCATTTCTCTTAAGGATGAGGAACTGGACGGATTTAGTTTTCTGCATCGTTATTAACAGCAAACCTGAAGAGAAAAAAACATGAAACGTGAAGCAGCCTTGTTCCTTATCACCATGGCTTTCCTAATCACTGTAGACATCTCGTACCGAACCAACCAATGAACTTTCCACTAGCGCCCCATTTTCCTCTACCTTTTTGATTAGAAACCGTTTCCTATAGTTGAATGGCTTTTCTTTAGCTCGGATATCAAAACGTGATGGGTTGATCTTTTCAATTTATTGTCTGGATTATATTGACTTCGTTCATACTTCACTGAACAGCCTTCAACAAACTAGCACGGTGTGATTGATCTTCTCCACTGAGCCATCTTATTTGAATCTATTTAATATAAGATTGATACAAAATACACGCTGCATCAATAGATCCCCAGAAAATAATATAGCGATATATGTATCGACCTTATTCATTTCATATCTGTATCTTTAAAGGCTCATTTCTCTCGCCCACACGAAAATTTTACATACCAGGATTTATAATTCCTCATTGGTCAAATTAGCATAGATAACAACAATTATACAACCTCCCTCTGTGTTTTGATGAAATCTTTCAATTTGATTGGCCAATGGGTGTCACATGATCGACTGTTATTCTGAAATAACATGTCATGTAGTCTTCCGGTTTTAGGATTACTCCCTGATAACAGAAGGGAACAGAGACTGAGCAATCGTTTGAATTGCACTGCGTGTACAGATTGACATACTAAAGCTATGTAGCGCGTCACGCAAACAAACAGAAAGCTTGCATACATTAGCCACAGTACAGAGACATGCGTGTGAAGACGCTCGCGTTACCTACTCTACACACCAGTTTGAGGCATCAGTTGTAGCAGCGCGCGCCGACATGGTATGATGCGCGTCATCAATGATATATAAACGCGCGCGTTAATGAGCGTATCAGTGCGCATATAAGTGCGCGTGAATACCGGTAGCACGCGACAGACTTCACGCGCACATTAATGTTTACGACTTTATTTGCGTGAACAATACAAATTTACAGGCTATCTTCTATACAATGCGTAATTCTGGAAATAGTATACACAATTGAGAGTGCGTTACTGAAGCTATTACGCGTGGAATATAATTCTTGTGGAAGAATGGACATAGTTGTGCCGCTTTTTTTCAAGAAAAACAGAAAGATAGGTGACTTTTCAGCTTATAATCACACACTGAATATAACGAGGACTATCCTCTCAAATATTTTCAATATTGTGGAGCAGTGCAGTAGAAACCGCCATCTGATTGGCTAGTTGGTGGCCTTGCAGCTGACTGTTATTAGACTTACTCAAGTCTCACATTTTCCCTGAAAATCAACCAAATGGTAAAATTTTCTGTGAAAATTAAGGTTGTAGAATAGATATAAACTACAACAAGTCGACTTTCACTGGTTATTAAACAGTCTTGACTCTAAATTCAGCTAAATAACGGACTCTGCTTCGCTGCTTAAGCTGAATTTAGAGTCCCAATTGTTTATTGCCCAGTAAAAGTCTCCCGGTTGCAGTTTATTCCTCAAATATCCAGAGAGCCTAGGCAAATAATTAGCACAGACAGCATTGCTAATATTTGTTCCAAGTTACAAAATAAACAAAGTACATTGTTGCTTTTTTTTCCTGGAAACAGCTGTATTCCTCTGAATTCTGATTAGGCTGGTAACGCCCCATTAGTATTAATGACAGCGGAGCTATTAATAGCAGCGGTAAGCACCAATAAGACCACTTAGGGTCAGGGGGTCAGCCATTAAATGTGTGCAGAATTCAATGCTCTGAAGAGTTCTCAAGTGTTCGTTGACAATATTTATAACACACCCACATGGCTACAATGTCCCCTACAATGTTTACAACATGGTAAACAAAAGGATCTTTTTAAACATCAAACGGGAGACAAAAATCATTGCAATACCACATGGGGAAATCCTTGATATTTATTACCCGAATATATTGACAATTTGAAGTCAATGTCTGGCCTATTACAAATGGTGATATCAATAATAGGAGTATTCTCAGATCGTCAGCGCCGGTGCAACACGACACGATATGCAGGATTTCACGCAAGGCTTTAGGCGGGTCTCACACGAAGTCGAGTTCAGTGCCAATCTGTGCCGATGTATGCCAAATTATAAACTTGAGGTACTCGACATGAAGCTGTCCTTTTTGGTGTTGGTCACGAGTATATATGCTAGGATCTATACGTGATCTACAAGTTTTCACGGGGTAACTGTTAGCAAACTGAGTAACTTGTAGGTAACTCGGCACAACTTGTATCAAACTCGTAGCCAGGTTGCGTGATTTCCCGAGCTGAACGCAACTCGTAGGTGACTCTTACAAAACTCGTAGATGGCTCAGAGTTACTCGTACGTAGCTCGTACTCGTTCGTAGCTCCGGAAAGTCGGGGTATAATTACCACCCACGAATCACTTTGAGTCACCCCGAGTCATTCTGAGTGAGCCCCAAGTCACCCCGAGTCACCCTGATAGTCACCCTGATTTATGCCGAACTCGTAGAAGTTTTTAACATATTCAAAACGTCTACGAGCTGGCCAGAGTTATCACAAGTTTTCCTGAGTTCTCTTAGGAGTTTACAAGAGTTTTCCCTAAGTTAAATCGGCAATGACTCCGCTTTGTGCGAGACCGGCTATACAGCAAATCTGGAATATCATAGTGCACAAGTTATTGCAGAGAGAGTGTCTTTAACAAGAAAGCCGAATGCTTTTTGATTCCTTGCCTTCAGAATCAAAACATGATATCATGAACATGAATTGATTTTTTTACCTCAGTTGATTTCAGATGGCCATTGATCTCCATAAAACAAACAATGGGTATCAATAACTCATTAATACATATATGAACAAAGTATGAGCTCAAGTGAATTTTGCCCTGTCAAGTTATGGTGTTTACAAGCTTTGAAATTACTGTGCTCTGTTGATGTTAGTGGACCCCCAAAACAAATGGTATCTTTAAGTCATTAAATATATATATAAATGAAGTAGGAGTTCAATTCAAAGTTTGTCTAGTCATGTTATGGAATTTTACACTCTTGGTTTTCAGTGCTTGACCTGAAATGACCTTTGACCTCTACCAGAAGCAATGGGGGTAATGTACTATTTATGGAGAACACAAATATCAAGTATGAGTGCAATGAAGTTTGCCTTACCACATTATGGTGTTTACAATGTTTTCTGGATTTTACCTCCAATGACCTCAAATGACATTTGACCTCCACCACGAACAATTGTGATTGTGTACTAACTATGATGAACACACATACCATGTGTGAGCTCAACTGAACTTTGCCTTATTATGTTATGATGTTTACAAGAATTTAGGTGTTTGACCTGTATTGATCTCAGATCACCTTTGACATCCCCATAAACCAATAGGGAGCATGTACTAACTATGCACATACAAAGAATGAACTCAACTGAAGTTTGTTTTATTATGTTTATAAAATTTTCAGTGAATTTGTCCTCTGTTGACCTTAGATGACCTCCACTAAAAGCATTAGGGATCATGTACTCACTATGGGTAACCCATACACCAAGTATGATCTTCATTCAATATTGCCTTATCAATTTAGTTTTTATGTTCAAGCAAAATGAGCAATGCACACACCAACAATGTATGTTTTTTAGTATTTGACCTCTGTTGACCTCAGGTGACATGCATCAAAAACAACAGAAATCATGTATTCACCATGCAAAACATAAACACCAAGCTCAATCAAGTTTTCCTTAACAAGTTACATGGTGTTTAGATTCTCAGTATTTGACCTCTGTTGACTTCAGATGACTTTTGACCTCCACCAAAAACGATACAGATCATATACTCACCATGGGTAATCTACCAACCAAGTATGAGAATGATTGGACATTTCATCATTCACTTATCATGATTACAAGGTGTAACACACAGACGCACCCAAACTGTGACTGCACAGATTCCTTTTGCCTCTGGCAAGTAATCCACAAATCAATACTTTGAAGGAATAATCTTCTTAAGGACAGGAAGGGGAGAAGGGTGAACTTTCTAAATGACAGCTCACACAGTGATAGAACTACACTGGAAAACCGAATGCTTCAAAACAAAAAACATTTCATCTAGGAGAGTTATGAAAGATTCACGAAAATGGCAACTAGTGGCTGGCAGTAAACAAGGAAAAAACTACTTTCGTTGAAGTACCACTTGCATCGATACCATGCTGAGAAATCCCAAAGAGTCCCCACTAATAGTAATAGCTGAGAAAGATGCCATGGAATATGGGTGGAGTTGATATAATTATTTTTACCATGTTAGTGATGTAATGTCTTTACTCCTTAAGTTTAGGCCACAGATTTCTTATGTAAAACTTCTTCACTGATTCTGCCTCTTCCTTCATGTGGCACTACATTTTTCGGAACTGCAATTTGCTTGTCAAAATAAATTTCCCAAAATTGTTAAAATACTTCTTGAAATTGTACAAATTTGTTAAAATTTCCCAAATTCTTGTAAAAACTAGTTTATCACCAATTTCTGAGCACCTGAACCGATATTTTTGGCTACAATTCTACAATTGAAACCTACATTCCATGGTAACCCAGCTATTTTTACACAAGAACCATCTATAGTCATTGTACAGTGATATAATCTCTAGCTACATTGAAGTTTTAGAATTTGGTACATGAAGAATATTTACTTCTGTGGGACGGGCAAAACACACATGATTTTCTTTCATGATACACTACCTTCAATTTCCTCGAAAATAAAATAGTTACAAACATTGTCGTGGATTATTCCTGGTTCCATTTCATTTTAAAAATTTGTATAACTGTAGACCTAGTTTATATTCAAGGCTTCAAACAATTCAATTTCAGGTTGATTTTGATGCAATTCTAGGCATCATGTGACCAGCTGGACAGCGTGAGAGTGAACACCTGTTAATACAGAATACTCACATGATTAGTTTAAAGCCCCGTTTCTCTCCCCATAATTTATCTGCTAGTTATCTGCAGTACTGGTCACCTCAACCAAATTTTAATGGCACTTTGATCAACTAGCAAAAAGAGAAGGCAGGCCTGAAGAGCTTAGATGTTTTTATTACATAACATTTGTGAAGAACAAAGGGGGTGGGGTGGAACCGTGGAAAAGACCTAGAAATACTGCTTTCTCCTCTTTTTGAAAGAGATCGTGTTCCAGAAGGTTCTTTTTCTCCAGAATTTTTGTTCTTTTTTTCAATTTGCATTGTTGAGCAATGAAATGTCAGGAAGGTCCGTTGGGTACGCCAAGCCGAAATGGCGTATAGCAGCGATGTAGCTACAGTGGACGGTGCCAGGCGCTGCCACTCGGCACCTAAAATTCATGCCCATGATTTTTATTTACAGATATACCTCAGTATTAAGGGCCGTTCAAACTACTGCGATACATCGTTATCAGATGGACTGTTCACACTGCTCGCAACATTTTTGTAGCATGCCTTTGTATACACAATAGACTTTCCTCTGTCTGGAAATACTTCCTGTCACATGACACATGCGTGATACATTTCACCACTATTGATTGGCCAAACCTAATATGTCGCACTGTGACAAAAATGTTGTACAACAAAAGTTGAATTTTTTTCACATCCATGCGACAAAAATGTTGTATCGTATCGCATGCAGTCTGAACAGTCACATTGAAAATAACACTATTCAGCTCGCCATGTGACAAAAGTGTCATATCGTATCGTATAGTGTGATCAGCCCTTTAACCTGACGTTTACTCTTTTATTTTAACTATGGCCGTGTTTTAGCTGACTGTTAGCTGACATATATTGTCATTGTCATACCATATATGGTGTGGATATGACCATATATGTGAACTAACAGTGAACTAACGGTTGACTGGAACACAGCCACTAATTCAGGGGTAATAGGCAAAAGAAAAGGGTTGAATTCCCATTCTCCGGCGGACTGAATAGATTGCAGTATAATTTATCACATTCTTTTGTTTTGCATGGGATTCTTATAAATATATGCCTTATTTATTACTCTACATTAATGTGGTGCTATTTATGTATTGGTGGGCCATGGACAGGGCCAGGAAAAATGGGGAACTAAGGAACCTGGTTCCTGAGAAATCTTGTCATCTCGCGAGAAATTTAAAACCAAAGAAATTTTGAATTCTTTTTTATATTTTTTATATTTTTTATATTTTGTTTCTTTTTAAACTCCCCATCTTCCATTTAAAGACATAAATTATAATGTGACTAAACAGCTTAAATTACCGTGAGTTTCAAGGGGATCATTGGCTATACATCTTAAAAAACTTCATTATTTGCATAGGCTGTCGACAAGATCTACAGTTTCGCTTTGCAAAAATAGGCAACTTATGAGAAGGAACTTCTGTAGAGGAAAACATATGTAGTAAGATCTCCGTTTTGTGAGAGAACCCGAAGACATATTTTTCGCTTTAAATATAATTGATAGCCACATGTCAGGTGCTATTGAGTCATCAGACAGCGCTGCTAGGAATCACGGAATAGACGTCCGTTGATTATTCAATTTGAGTTTACTGAGGTGGGAATCGCGACCAGTTCAATTACTCAAAACACACCCAGGGAACATTCAAAGACATTAATTGAATTCATTATATGTATGTAGGTCTGTTTGGGGAAGCAGTTGGGAGTGCAGAGCGTGTATAACTCTTCTCCAAAAGTGGTTGGGACTGCATGCAGTCAGTTTGGGTATTCAACTAAAACTTTCGAATAAACAAATTTCATTTTAAATAGTTCGTAATTGAAAAAATAAACATGTAGAGGGTGGAAAATATCAATATTATGCTATTTCAGTTTTTTGGTCAATTATGTACTGAAGAAAAAAATTATCTACATGAAACTATTTATTGTTGAGTGAGTTTATAAGAGGTTCAAATCTTCTCTTATACTCCATCAGTGTGAAATATTAAAAAACCGAAATTGAATGAAAATTAATAAAATGATGTTTACTGACACTAACACTACCATGTATTAGATGTAGCTCAACGGCTTATTGTCAGCAGGTAACATGAGAATGAAGCTACACAGATTTTCAATTATAATGATGTATAAGCTACGGCTGCCTGCGATTCTCGATCTAACGTTAGTGAGTTTGAGTCCCACCTATGGAGCTGCGGTGTGTCCGTGAGCAAGACACTTTACTCCGCCTGCTCCAGTCCACCCAGATGAAAATGGGTACTAGCTTCGGCTAGAGGTTATCCAGCGATGGACTGACATCCCATCCTAGGAGACTTTCATGTATACTTTTGTCCGCTTCAGGTCGGGAAACCCGATATAAGCACTGGCCATATACGCTATGTAGGCTCGGGAGAAGAACGCTCCTCCAAAAGGATCGAACTAACAACCAAACAAACTATTGACTGGATTTATGGTTTTGGATATAGCTTGGTCTTTGTGATCCTAAAATAGTGCCTAATGGGGGATATTCTTGGGGCCAATTTGTTAGTACATTGCATCATGGGAATAGTAGTGTCTGACGTCATAAATAGATAGACAATTGTGATGAAGATCGCCAGTTTTGGAACTTCTGGACTACCAAAACATCGGCTCAGCGCATGCGAAGTGGGCTGGAGAATATCCCCTATTGGTCCACTAAGAAATAATGTTGCTTCACTAAACACGTTTTCCTTAACCCTTATCATGCTGGATGCTCTGAGTCGCCTGACACATGTTCATTAGGGGCTGGACACTGTGCTGCAACTGGAGTTGCTCAAGCATATCCAGTGGTGGGGAAGTGGTGCAGCTGTTATGTAACTGCTGGGTAGAATGCACACACAATGGCACTAGCCGCCACCCACTTCCTGCTTTAGATGTCCCTGGCGAGTTATTCCACCTCCTACATGATAAGGGTGAAATGTTATAGGCCTAATTGTTGTTATGTAGGTCTGGGGTATAGTTCTCAAATGTTTCACTGGGATAGGAAGTTGTCCCTAGCTGGGCCAGAAGGGTTGAATAAAACTAACTGTTCTTGAACAAACCTGGTCAAAATATAGCTCATGGGACAGACCTGGCCTAGGAGCCAGTTCTGGGTTGTCGTCAGTTCCAGGAAAGATTGCAATGCTTAATACGGCAAAGAGCAACTGGGTAGAAGTAGGGATTAACAGTGGGAACAACGTTCACTTTACTTTCAACGGTTGAAGCAAATTTTTGGATTGGCCAAAACTATATTCTACCTATGCTTTCGTGTACAAAAAACTGCTGTTCACTTTGGAAATTGTGTAGCAATCTCACTCATTGGTGTAGGATTTTGCTCACTCAGCAGGTAAATTGAACACTGGTTGGGAAACACATATTGTGTCCTACATTCCAGTAAGTAAAGTTCATTTACTGTTATCATTCATGTGTGACCTAATGTAACCTAGAGGCTCCCAGGAAAGGTGCCACACAATCCCTGTTCATGTGTTGCATATTACACACTTCCTCTTATGAAACGTTGATGGCTCTAGCCTGTGTCTCAATTGACAAGGGGTCCAAACTGGATGAGCTTCAAATTTCACTTCATGTTACACTTTCCGTAGTTCAAACTAAGGCAATTAACATTTTGACTTTTAATCATTAACGTTGCTTCTCTCTCTCCTATGCCCGTAGGTCTTCTCGTCATCCGAGGCATATTCACTGTGAGGTGGCGTATCTTCTCCCACAAGTCTGAAAGAGATCCGGTCTATTGATTAGGACATTGAGGGGAACACCAAATTACAAGCAAATAGCAACAAGGATTCTCTTAAATTTGTTATGGTAAGATTGAACATCAGTGATTCAAGTCCATCATCGGCGTCTGTCCGTCTCTGAAGATGATGGATTGCACCCTGCTGTGCTGGAGCAGCATCTGCGATGACTGTACAGGCCTATCCTAGAGTGGCAGTCCTTGGTGCAGCCGTCGCAGATAGAGGTTGTGTCAGCTTGCGAGGTTCTGTATTTATGAGGGTGGGAAGGGGTGAGAAACTTAGCCATGGCTCAATTCCCATACCATGGCTTACAGGGATGTGCCTAGAATGGGCATGCTGTTATTTGGGGTGTTCCCATTCTGTTTTTTTTTACTGTGTTGGCAACACTGGGCAGCATGGCGTTGGGTGCTTCCGCCTGGTGTGGGAACACCCCAGGCGCATGTAGTGGGTCTACTCTGTACAGTAGCGTCACTAGTGTGCGCAGGATTCCAGAGGTGCATGGTGGGGTCGAGTCCCCATTTCTCCTGACTGACTTCCAAATTCCCTCCAACTTCGTCTCAAATTAGACTGAGCAACAGACGTAGGGGTCAAGGCTTTCGCCAGCCAGCCGTCCAGCCATCATATGGACGACCACCCCCCATTGAGGGGGGGGGGAGAATAGGCCTAGGCTATAGGAGGTTCAACAACTCCAGTACCACTACAGTACTGCAGACATTCTCAATAATCATGAAGTTGGGAGATTTGGAGTTGGTGTGGTTAATGTGCACCCCTCTCCTTAGACTGAAGGCATTACTTTTCCACGATACAGAAAACGGGAAAAAATCACGGAAATCGGGAGTTCATCACGGAATTCACAATATTTTGAAAATGGCACGGAAAACAGCCCCATTCCACGGAAATAGAAGTTGATCACGTTAAAAAAAATAAAAATAATAATCAAACGTAACGATGTACAAATCATAATCCACAGTACTTAAAATACAGTTTTTGCAGCCTATTAACTCGCGACATCGCAGTTATAAACATTATTAAATGTA
>JAODUJ010279931.1:0-10136 GCA_027564615.1 Psolus chitonoides
TTTGGTTAAGGTCATCCGAGGTCAACAGAGGTCAAACACCGAAAACCTTGTGAACACCATAACTTGATAGGGAAAAGTTCAATTGAGCTCAATACTTGGTCAGGCAATGTTCAATTGAGGTCAACAGAGGTCAAACACTGCAAACCATGTGAACATGTTAACTTTATGGCAAACTTTGATTTAGCTCTGACTTGTAGGACCTTTGAAGAAAGTTCACAATTCCATATGATTTTGGTGTATATTGAAGGTCAAGCACTGACCACTACAACCAGATTCATAGCAAACTTTGATTGAGCTAATGTTTCATTTCAATGATATCTACCAATCGCATATGCTTTAATTAACTGGCAAACTGTACACTCTCTCCTCTGGCGCCCTATATGAATCTTAGAAGGCGCCCTCAGCCTTTGTTTTTACCAGCCTAAAGTGAGATCGCAAATTTTTGCACTGTAAACATTTAACACACTCAAGGTTTATAGCCTGAATTTTAGTTGAAAACTTAAGTCTAATTATGGGGAACAAAAATTGGTATAGTTGGTATCAAGCAGTGGCGTAGCCAGGTTTTTTGCAGGGGCGGGGCCGTGGGTGGGCCTGCACTTCTTATGGGTGGGCCAACATAGGCATCATTTAGCCTCACATGCAGTCCACCTGTAGGGTCTATACACTCCAAACTTTTTTGTTGGGGGGGCCACTGGGGGTCCCAGCTCCTCTGTGGGTGGGCCACGGCCCACCCAGGCCTCCCTGTGGCTACGCCACTGGTATCAAGATGATCATGATTAAGACATTTCTTAGAACTATTCAAAGCAGAAGTCCCTTCCCCAAAATTTGCTTACATTAGTTCTATTCTTGTTGGGCCCACCAAAAATAAACACTACCAAGTATTACAGTGGTAAATTCAATTATATTTCTTCGTCTCAGTCAAGACACTACTCCGCCCGCTCCAGCTGAAAATGGGTAATAGCTTTGGTTAGGGATTATCCAGCGATAGGCTGACGTCCCATCCTGGGGAAGTATACTCTTGTTTGCTTCACGTCAAGGAATCCAGATTCGAGCACCAGCCCCAATGAGCCCTTGTTGGCTTGGGGGAAGGGTTCTTCTCCCAAGGAAATAACCTAAAAAAACGTTGTCTTGTTAGAGTTTAAACCATATTTTTCAGGTTGGAAATGTGGCTTGTAGAAAATGTTTTTCGTAAAAAGATTTTACGAATTTTATAAAAGTTAATTAGGGCTTTAACGTCTAATGTTAATTCACATAGGGTGATTAAGACAGTCTACATCCTTGTTCAAGCGGGCCACAGCAGACTACATGGAATATTATTATAGTAAAACGCTCGACTATCACACCATTCTGCATTGTACCGTGATACTGTACTGTATCATTGTCAATCTCTTGGTTTCATTTTCAAAGGCAAACAATGTTAGCAGCTTGTTTATTTGTCCTGATAACTTTTCTCTGAAATAATAAAGAACTCATTGCCAAAAGTAATATTATAAAGTCAAGTAATTATGGATTCATTGCAGGATGCGAATGGTACAGTATCTATACAATCAGTGTGTGCTGTAGGTCCTTGCACTGTGTGTATCGTCTTCAATCAATGGCCTTTTGTCTTTAAACTTGATAATGGCAGAATGCAGTAAATATCTACAAATTGAATACCAGTGTTGTGAAAGGGGAAAAGAAAAACAGTTCTTGGTCAAGGTTATTTGAGGTCAACAAAGGTCAGATGCAGTCACACAGAAAATGACGCAAAAGGTGATTACTTGACGAGGCAAACGCTATAAGCTTATAGTGTGTCCATATGTTGTGTATTAGTTGTATTATGTGCATTTTCTAAGGCGTAATCCTCTTTGTTTTTTTTGCAAACCTTGTTCTATACAAGCAAGGTCATCCAATAAATGGCATAAAACTGATGTTTAATAAGGGTACATTCTACAAGATGATCTATTTTAATATATTTGATTATAATCTCAACATGTAGTCTAAATGTTATAACTGGGAGCTCATAGACCTGTGGTGTTTTATTTTATTATCAAGAATTTTCAAAGTTGCTAACTTCGAATTTTGTAAACTCTATCAAATTGAAATCTTTTCCATCATATTTTATTATTCTCATTACAGATCAATGCGCCTGCCAACACACCAGCAACGCCACCCAACTTTCCAGATGTGCTTATGAATTTTTCCAAACTGGGAACTTCTGTGGAGAAAACCAACATGAGTTCCCCTATGACCATGGCTACCTCACCCATGCAGAACCATGTGGCCACAGCCGACGGCTACTACCGTTCTAAGAACAACAATACCTCGGTGGGCGTACCGTTGAAGAGATGAAACTCCGCAGACGGTCAGGACGATGGAGACTCAGGGTGGGGCGGCGGAGGTTGCGTATGCATAACAGGGCTTATTACGGTAGATGCTTCATGGCAAATCTGTATGACAGCTGTGTTATGTGGACTCTTAGTCCAGTTTAGCGAGAGAAAGGAGGTCAGATGTCATGCCGTGATGTTATGTCTGTCGTAGTTGTACCCTATACCACGCACAGCTTGTTTCAGAGTTAAATTTACCCAGAAGTAGCAGCCAGTCAAAGGAATTCAGTTGTTGCCTAGATTACTGTTTTGCTTTTGTTTTTTGATACAAGATTGTACGTATACGTAATGAGTGACTTTGTGTACATGTGTAGCATCAGAAGACTACCCGACTTTGACGGCCAACATTGAAATCTTACATGTGCGAGTGCGGCTGGTTTGATACCGTAAGCTAGAATGCCTGATAGAAAAGTGGGTTCCAGTGCTAGCTAGTTGACTGTATCTAGTAATGGGTAGATTTGTAGGGTTAGAGTTAACGTCTGACCTCAAAGGGAAACCTTTGCTCATAAGTAATATGTACGAATCTGTGCATACTGTGGCAGTTTGGCAAATTATGGAGTTGAAAGTCGTTCAAATTTTTGAGCAATATGCAACAGCTGAACAGTATGTTAGCAGTACAACATGTTGTAGAGTGATTTGAGAATGAGTCATTTTTTCTTTGTCTACAGAATATTTTCTAACATTTGAATATTTGTTGTTCAAGCATCTTCCGGCAAGTGGAATATAGCATTTTGTTGTGTTTGCAGCGTAGAAAGTAGGAAGAATTTACTGCCATGTGTACTGTCCTATGCATGAAATGGACATAGGAATGTTCCGATGCTTGGGGGAGGGGGTCACACAAAATGAGAAATTGCTGCACCTTCGATCAATCCTGATGGCAAGGTGTGTTCATGTTGTGCTTATCATTATCATACACTTCCCAAATGACATTGCATGTTGGTGAACAGACATCAACACTTCCTTAATTCCTTTAAATATGGAATGTCCCATATCAGGCTGATTTAAGCTGTCTCACAAATTGATTACAAAAGGGTCCTGACTAATTTATATTTTGCCTGTTTAATCGTCCATGCATTGACAACTACTTTAACATGTCGGCCTAAAGCTTATTTGTATGAATATAAAAGTTCACTCACTGACTCATAGCTGAAAACTTTACCACAACAGATCGATAACGCAATGTGTAATTCTGCCATCCAGTAATGTGTATTTATATTTCTATGTTACTACCTTGCGAAATTTTATACTCCAGGAGAATAATAAATAAATAAATCGTTAGAAAAAAATTCCCCGGTTGGAATAGGTAATTTCTAACTTGATTCAACTGATCCTGATATGCGAAACAGTTATTTCGAAGTTCTTCCCCAAGATGGACCAGTCTACACCAATGTCGAAGCCATTTGAGACCAGTAAGAACAGTAAAACGTAGTGCAAACTTGGAGCCAACTGGATTTTTTCCTGGAACATGATCTTAAAGGCCATTCTGTCTGCCACTAAATTTACCAGAAATCTGCAGTTGCCTACTGGTCAGCTCAATTTTTGACCATGCAGAAATCACTCATCCTAGATATGAAATTCTCATGTGGATGAGAAAAATTGGTCTTAAAATGCAGAATGTAGCTTGTGGCTGAGGCAGGGCTGAGGTGAAGCCTAATCAAACTTGAATATGTTAACTTGAATTATCAGGATTCCCAGATACTGATAGCCACGAATCACGAATGATATCTTATGGCCTACGGCCAATATTTGACAAGAACAAAGTTGTTTTCCTGAAGAAAAAAATGTTTTCACAATGAAATACTGGGAAATGTTACAATTGCTGATAACAATTTTGCATATTAGGGAAAATGTGCTGCGGCTACCTTTTGACCAAAGGTCAGCTCACCAGCCGAATCATTCTCTGGCAGCCAAGGGAAAATTTCAAGGGGTCTAGACATTTTAAAATGTTGGCCCAGAAAATATGGCAATCCTTCAGCCTTGAAAATGGCAACTTGCTGGTAATTACAAGGATTCTTAACATTCAACAAAAACAAAGACCTGTCCCTGATTTTCTGAAAATAAGAAAAAATAGGATCAACTTAGAATTATTTGTATGCTACTTGCTACACAAGTCAAATATGTTGTTTATAAAGGGCAAAAGCCTTGAACAGGACACTAATTATATATTACAGTGTTATTGAGACCTGCATTGAATAATGCTCTAATCCAGAGTCTTTGCTGTGATTAAATTTACTGCAGTATTTTGTGCATGCACCCTATGATATGTGACTTACTACAGTGTGCTTGACAAACATTCCACGCAGTGTGATTGTACAACTAGCCTGTGCTACACATCATGACCAACTGAGAAATTGTTTGGCTCGAAAGTGCAGTGTGTTTCGTGCCAGTACTGAAGAACAAGTAAACTAATGAATGGGTAGTCAAAGCAAACAGTGTTTTGAAATCCATTGCATTGTCGTTCAGGCTGTAAGTATGGCCCAAGTTTGCTTCCTTTAAATTATGTAATTACGAGAACATAGATATGGGAGTTGACAATAGGCAGTATACAAGATCAAATGGATGGCTGAAGGAAATTATATTATGGGGTTTGTTTTTGTTTGAGGAAATGGATGTTTACATGAGATGATGAGAGGGGCATTCGGTAATTTCTTGTTACAGTGTCTCCATTTTGAATGAAGGATAAAAAGTTGGATTGATTTTGTTTGGTTATTTACTGACAAGTTATGACAAGAACAACTGAATTTGTAATGCTTGTGTGGCATAGGTTGTATACTGCCAGAGGCTGGTTGGAAATTGTTGGCATCTGACATTATACATGGCTAATATTCACGATTTAAGAATGAAGTTGGCTATGCACCAGCTTGTGACGCAAGGGTAATCGCATCAAGGGCATGTTGGATCCATTAGCAAACGTTTTACCAAGGAATGGAAGATGCTCTTTACCCATAAATGTTGTGATTTTGTACAAGTTGCATATCATGATTACATCTTGACAAACATCGAAATAGTCACAATCTTGTTAGTAGAAAACCTTTCGTGTATCTCCTAACTGAATTATACAGCAGTATGGAAGGCCCCACATTACCCAAATGCTGTTCCATTCTTTTGTGATTGCTTGGCATTTTATATATTCGTTTCATAATTTCCTTTGTAACTTGAATGTCAGCCGATTATATTTGAAGTCGGGTGTTATTGTGTTAAAGTGCACATAACCTATGTTTGTTAATAAATTTATACAGCCCATTCATCTGGCATCATGAGTGGGTGTGCCTTTGTCATTCATTTGCCACCAGACACGTTTGTAGCCTGGATATACCTGCTTGCAGTTACGGAAGGAAATCTGTAGTTAGTGTACAATAGAAGTTTCCTTTCAGCAAGAAAATATGTTTAGTTTAGTCCACGTCACACAAAGCATTATCATGTAGGTAGGAACTCTGTTTTTCATGCATTCCTTTGGTATCAAAGGTCAGTTAAAGTCCCAGTATTTATTTGAAATGGGTTTAGAAAGGTAAACATTGAAAGTAAATTTGAATTCCTTGTTCCAAATATACTGTGAAAAGTTGGTTTTGAGGAAGAAATAACTGTGGCAGTTGATGGAGAGATATTTTTGTCAGTTTCACACATGGCAAAAATGGTTGTACCTGTAGTGCGCTACATCCGCCCATGACACACAGAAGGCTAGTCATATGTGTACAATGTCCAATGTTAGGCTACAGTTAGCTATGGCCTATTCACTAACCTACCGGTACCTATGTATAGCTAAGCCTATATAGTACAATATCTATGGCCTACAGTACAGTGCACATTACAGTACTTGTTTGCAGAATTACTCACAGGGAAAAAAGTTGGGCGTACTTTCATTCAACTCAAGACTTTTAACTTCAAATTTCTCAATGAAGGAGCTGAACCATGGCATGGGAGAGGTATAGAAGGTCATCATTCTTCACCGTTAACCTATTTCCATATTTTATTGGGAGTGATGGTTTGTCCAAACACCTACTGAGAATTAACTATATAATAGGGCATGCACAGTCGATTAGGCATATATAGCCAACACTGCACTATAAAAATGTATCTGTACTCTGTAAACTTGTTATATCATTTAGCTGGATTAGAATGTTGTTATAGTGTGGTCACTCTAATAATTATTGTTCCAAGATCAGCACCAAACTTTTCATGATTTAATTGCTCAGCCCATGTAAATTCTCACAAAATGTGTGTCTAAGCATGTTCAGGACATATTTAGATGGACCAGTATGAATATATATAACTACAACACAAAATAGGCCTGTATGGATAATTGTTTTGCAAGATATTCTGGATATATCGTGGAAAATACCAAGCAGTGGCTACACTGGATGTTAGTGTTACTAAGTGTGCATATGAGAGAAATGTATTCATCCTCTAGGTTAGTGTGTCTCGATTGCTCCACCTACGACTTGATTACAGCTTCTGTTGATCAGATATTTCAAATTTAGTTCCAGTATTATTTTGTAGGTTACTTTTCGTTCCCCCGAAGCATTTTAGGAGTGCAATATATATCTTCTGTGAAGGTTTAATTTTTATGATAAAATATTGAAGACAGGATATCAGAATGTTTATGTTGGGAGTGTTTTATTTTTCATGTGTCACCATCGAGATAAATAATGAAATTCCCAAACAGTAAAAACAAGATATTAAAATTTGTAATATGTACAATTATGTACAGTAAGAATACTGACATAGAATTAAGTTTAAGAAAATAAGCATTTAGGTAATGGGAAATGAAACTTGTGACTGAACAGTTGCCGTAGAGGTTTAATAGTAAGTTTTGCTTTGCCGTAATTGTTCGGTTTCAGTGACTCAACATAAACATTTAGGCTCTGACTACTTTGGCATTGAATGTTAGTGTGTAAATAATTTTGAATGATAAAAAAAAAAATTAACATACCTTTGGGACCTTATGGTTACCTGTAATTTAAAGGGACAGTCAAGTGTAGACAATGATGAATAATTTCCTGAAACACAAATAATTAATAGGCTCAACCTACAAAATGTGTCTGTGCGTACCGTTCTATCAAGTATTTGGGTATTAGATGCTTTCTTAGCAGCAGAATTTGTAGCTAGTTCATTATTGGGGAGAGGCCGGTGTCTGATGGAGGAAATAACAAAACTTCCCCATCATACCCTTCCTGTGTTTGATCACCCCTCTCCTCACCCCTACAAATTAATGTTGACTAAGTGGCAGTTATACAGAGTTGGACGAGGGCAGGTTTAATTTGCAGTGTAAAATAACAAGACAACCTTTACAGTTTTAACATCAGCCGGGGGGGGGGGTCAGGACCAGGGTTCACGCTAGATTGCGTCTCCGTGTCCATGACGCTTTTTTCAGTAATTTGGATGCAAACATTTCAAGTGACTCACACCTATTGCGTCAAATTTTTGCACCAAGTACCGAAAATTTCAGGTCGGACCCGAACATTTTGTGGAAAAGGGGGATTAAGGAGTCCAATGGACCCCAATTTCCTTGGCCCAGCACGAACCCTGGTTAGGACCCCCACCTCTTGAAGATGCCCCCATCGTCTTTAACATTTTCACAGTAAATTTTCTGAGAGTGGGATCACAACCCTCTTACTTCATTGAATGGATCATTGTTTCTGACGTCAGCACATTGAGTGTAATTGTCCAACATTTGTCCTGTTGTTTATTATCTTTATTATTTTACAAACAGAAGAGTTAAATTAACTCACAAAAGAGTGTGCCCAGTGATCACTCTGTTATCGAGCGAAATTCCACTCATATAATGAGAGTGGAATTTTGCTCGATAACTAAGTGATCCCTGGGCACACTTTTTTAGAGTGAATTTCACTCTTTTGTTTTTAGACTGTATGCTTTCAACAAAAAGGTTATTTTAAAACTCATACTCTGTACATGTTATAGATATCTTAATGTTGATCTTGCCTAATATTTGCCTTAACTTGGTTAAAATGTTAACCTAGTTAATATTTAGGATGTGTACGTGATTCAGACCAATCCTACGGGAATAGCTTTGCGGTTATTGAAAAAGAAAATTATTCTCAGGTCCTCGTTTATGACATGATTTATGATATGTACAGGAAGTTGTTATTTGATATGGTTTTGTACTGTTAACCAGTGGAATTGATGCATTCAGCAAAGCCTAAAATTGTTAATCATTAGGAATTAATTTGGCATTCTTCATATTACATTAGTTTGCATATTTAGAATTGAATACATATGAGTAATTTGTGGTAGTGACACATCCTGTGGATTGGTATTGCACCATACATATTGTATTCTCTTAAAATAAAACTTGCTACATGAATATTTAAAGTCAATAAGAACATCCCCCTAAAAGTGAGGGGAGTTTCCCCCTCTCAAACACAAATTGATGCCTTTGTATGCCTGTTATGCCTAGCTGGTTTTAAATATTTGTTGTAAATGGGAAGTTTGTGCCATTTTCACAAATTTATTAAAAATAAATTATTAGTTGTCACCATTGGCTTTGGTAAATAAAACATGGTAAGAACAAACACTGAGCTTAGCATATAAATCCGATATGAATGTTACATTTAATTTATATGGAACCGTTACCAATATGCATACCCAATTGTAGTAGGAATTGGAAGGGGAATATGGAGCTCCCCCTCCCCCAAATCTGTAAAATAACCTCATTTACCATGTTCAATTTGTATTTAGCACATATTTGTGCCCTGGTTTTCAAGAGAGCAGTATTGGAATGGAATGCCTGGGTATGGATCTGAAGTTCATCATCAAAGATTTTATATAGTGAGATTTAGGAACATGCAGAAGTGTAATGCTTTTGTAACATGAGGTGAAGAGCGCCCTCTATTGTGTGACAGGTATAGCCTGTGCAAACTGTATACATGGCTGATGATCACTTGGTATGTTTCAAAAATCAAACTAAATTCAAAGATACGATTCATTAATTCCATATATGGAAAGGATTCATGACACAATTTTACCTTCTTGTTTATTTTCATTTTGTATTTATTAATAACAAACCATCTGAAATTGAAAAAAGAAAGAGCAAGTCCCGTCACTATGCAACAATAATTTGGGTATCAGTTTTAACTTTGAAATCTAGAACATTTTAGAAAAGGTTGTCTGGCCCTGAATTTGGAGGAGTGTACTTAGTTTGTTTGCTTGTTTTCCCTTGGTTATTGAAAATTATAAGAAAATTGTTTAATAGAATGTTATGTTTGGTCCTTGGTGGAAAGGGAGGTGGTGAACCGTTTATGTCCTCCATAAGCTTAACCCCCACAATATGCAGATTTTGGCAGAGAATAATTTCATGACTGGCATTTCAAGAGCATGGTAATTTTCTATCACCAAAGTTAGCTCAGCAAAACCAGTTTTTTTTCCCTTTCAAGGTCAGCAGATGGTGCAAAACTTGTTGGGTATGCTCAGATCCTTTTCTGAAAAGGCACAAATGTCATTCACATGAGGAAACACACTCTTGCTACCAGTGGGCCTTACTCACTCGGTGTCTGCTTGCTTGTCAAAAAGCGGTACGGCAGTTGTTGATGGTTTTGCAAATTTCTGCTTTCATCAGGAAGCTGTACTGCAGTTGTTGATGGTTTTGTTGTAGTGGGAGAGCAATTCATTCAGGGAAACATTAGGTTCATTAGTTCGGCACTGCTGTCCTGCAGTGGTGACGGTCAGGTTGCTACCACCTCTCAGCATTTAGGAAAGTGGCTAAAAACCGAGTCTCATGCCCGTCAGATGGGGACCTTAAATGGCGGTCCCGGG
>JAODUJ010280152.1:0-10134 GCA_027564615.1 Psolus chitonoides
TGTCTACCGCTTATCATAGCGCCATGAGATAGAGGAAGGTCTAACCTTTCAGAAAATATATAGGTTTCCCACCTTTGTGGGAACATAAATTGTTTTTTGGGCTGTTTTTCTAACACCTGTGTGTTAATATAGGAAAAAGGGGTATCCAGGGTATCCCCACCTTATTAACTCATGTCATAACCCATAATCTATTAATTCCAACAACCCTGTCACTGTGTAACACTCTTAATTTCTTCGAAGAAACAATTTTGAAGTAACTACAATGCTTGGAATTTGTTGCCAACAATGCCAGGCTGGTTGGCGCATATGTGCATCGTGAAAAACCGAATGTGTAGAAAATAATGTGTCGAGCATGTCCAGGCATTCATTTTAATGTGGCCGGATACTCATTCCAGCGTGGCTGGGCGTACTGAAATGAATGCCCAGAATGCCTGGTTACACTGAACATAGGACCCCCCGAGACCCCCAGCTGCACTGAAATGAATACCTCGACACACTAAAATGAATGCCCGAACATGCCCAGGTAATAGAATTGGAACCGGGTAGTGGCATGACTGTCGGGTACCCAGGTATCCGGTGCAAACATTGAGTGAGAAATTATAACTTTCTCACAATTATTCACATTGTAATATTATAAATTTTAAGCATCTGACAACATGTGTGATCTTCTTATTGCACTCAGGCTGAACACCCATCTAATTCTTTATAATTTTCATGCTGTTCTTCTTCTTCTTCTTCTTTAGATACTCTGCAATAGACTGACATCCATCTCACAAAGGGTGACCAAAGACATCACTAAATCATGTGTAGCGATTTAAATCTCTGCTAAGTACCTAGCTGTTTTTATATTGAAGTTGTCAGCAGATATTATTAAAATTAGTTCTGGGGGCTGAGAATCCAGTCTGTATCCAGTCTGTATCTTCTTTCTAAGAAATTCTCAGCCCCCAGAACTAATTGTCACCCTCCATCATACAGTTGTTCTCTTGTATTTGCATAATATACCCGATCCCCCCCCCCCTAAATTGACTGGATATTAAATGAATAAAATGATCCCGACCATTCAGTCGAGCAGACCGATAGGGTGGGTTGAGGTACGACAGATTGTGTACGATATGCTGTATGTTACCATCGACAGGGGTCAGCCGCCACAACGGTTTACCTTTTTCGTTTTCAATTAGTACAGATTCGTGTGTGCACCGAAATTTTCGGCGTGCTTCGTGCGCTGCACATTCTTCTTTCTTCCTCTTTCATAATATTGTTCCATGTAGCTAGATTTTTCTTAGACGTACACAGTGTATGATGCAATTGAAACATAAGTTACCAGCCAGTAACATCATATCATAACAAAAACTTTGTTCAAGTAGTGCTAGGCCCTTATCTCTCGCCCCAAGTCTGCCAAATCACTACTGTAATGGTCAGCTCAATTGCAGTTGTGTATGACACTTCGATCAATAGAAAATTAGTACACCCGGGTTTTGAAATTCTCTAGTGGACGAGAGAGGTGGGGATAGTAAAACTCAAACTCGGCATTTGCGCATGGTAGGCTACATGAAATATTTGTATTGTGCCAAATATGCAGCAATGATTGTAAATGATTATAAGGATAAAAAAGTTGTTTCATTCCACCCCCACTTCTTCCGCATAATCTCTCGTCGGGCCTTGGCTTGCTGGTCCCCTTCGGGGAGCTTGGCCTTTCGTCGGGCGTCGGAGAACTCCTGGCACCAACCACAGCTTCCCGGTGGCATAAACTAGTAGTAAAATATATTTTTAAATATTTTGATTTATACAATTTTACTAAGTAAACATACTGAAAAGATGGAAATTAAGCACCATTTTGCATCTAAGCCCCTCTCCAAAACACACATTTCCCTTAGACCACTCCCGCATGTCTTGCCCCCCTAATCAAACTCTCTGCCTCCTTCTGCCCCACCAAATGAAGAAGTCTGGTTTCGCCACTGGTTGACGGCCAATATTGTCGCAGTCTACACAGGAGGAAACAGGAGTCTCCCAAGCAATTATCGGCCTATATCCCTCACCTGTATAGTGACTAAATTAACGGAGCGTATTATCTACCACTGTGTCATGGAGCATATAAATGAGCACCAAAAACTCGCCCAACATCAACATGGCTTCCGTAAAAACCACTCCACAGAATCCCAGCTTGTAAACACACTAGAAGGAATAACAATATCCCTAGATAACAATGACCAAACAGACATCCTCATTCTAGACTTTCCGAAGGCTTTTGACACCGTAGCCCACCAGCGCTCACTTAGGAAGATAAACTTGTATGGAATAAGAGATAAAACCAACAAATGGATCACTACATGGCTTACTACCAGGTCACAAAAAATAGTGATTGATGGACAATCATCATCAACAGTTCATATGGACTCTGGAACGCCACAGGGTACATTTTTGGGACCGTTGATGTTCCTCCTATACCTCAATGACATTGGGAACAACCTGGATTCGTCTCTTAAACTGTTTGCCGATGACTGTTTACTCTTTCGAAACATACAATCAGCAGATGATGCAACTGTTATATTGAACGCCAAGCATTAACCTAATTTTGAGAATCACCTATATTCTCACGCATGCCTAGTAGCTTAGTAGCGGTTTTTTAATGGCACTGAGCTTAAACCATAAGCTTAGTGCCATTAAAACTGTTAAGTCCCCACCTGCGAAATTGATTCCGTTGTCACAATGGGTTCACAGTAATAAGTAGTTGATCTCACGCTATGTCTATATTGAAATATATCATGTCATCAGAATGCCGGGTGATCATCTGAGGCAGCTACTAGCTAGCTAATTAGCTGTATTAAGAGGGGCCGATGCGCACTGTTTAAAAAGAATTTCTTTCATTGGTTATCCGATTATGATAGATCAAGAGATTCCAAGAGATTCTAGAATCGACACTATACTGTCTGCCATCTTGCACCGGAATGCCGGGTGATTATCTGAGGCAGCTACCAGCTAGGTTAGAAGGACATCAATGGAATCAATCAAGTCAAACGTTCTTTGTTTATGAATAGGTTAGGGAACGAAGACAGGTTTAGATCAATAGGTTAGGGAACAAACGCAGGTAAGTACCTGTAGGAGTGACTGCTAGAAGTCAGCTAGTAGCTGCCTCGGGTGATCATCTGGGTGATGCTAATTGGCTGGGATTCTGGGCTCGGAGAGACAAAGCTGCGTCCACAGTGCGACACCGCTGTCTGCCGCCGCCGTTGTGGGCGCATTCCAGCAGTCACGTAATAGCTCTCACGGCTCAGCACCCCGGGCGCCAATATTTGATTCCCAGGGTGGCTAGGGCCAAATCGTTTTTCAGGATTTAACAAAATCGTTGCAAAATCATGGTTAGGGTTAGAAGAAGGGTTAGGGTCGGCTCCCCTAGTGTATGGAGCATGGTATTTCATAAGCAGGCGTCAAAATTAGCATAAAAACATTGAGAAAATAGTTTTTGAAAAAGCGTCACGTGATTGGATTCAAAATGTTGATTGGTCATTGGCCATTGCCACCCTGGGAAAAAAATTGCACCCGGGCACATGGTAGAGAGCGTCCAGTAGCAGCGCAGTGATGAGTTCTGCATGGAGCAGTGCAGAGTTCCTGCTGGCTAGTTGCACAACATGACAAGCTTGGTACATAAAGGTCAACAACTCCTGGGTAATGATTTTATGTATGTTGAAGAATAGCAAAGAAAAAAAGCAAACTAGTCACCATCAAGACCCGCCCGTATCCCTTTTTTGGTGGACAAAAATTCTGGACAAGAAACCTAAACCAAATGTGTTTTATCGTTTTGTAATCAATTCATTTGTAGGGATAACCACTCGTCTCGTTTGCATCAAGCTGCGCCATGTACTGCATTACGACAAGAACCAAGATAATGATACCGACAACCACGGCAATGAGTGTCAGTATCAGTGCTACGTTCGCACGGGAATTCGATTTCTCCGTGTCATCTCGAATGCCACCAAGTGCCTGTAAAAGAAGACAGAGTGGAATGATACTTAATAATTATAAATTGATACAGGAAACATTCTTTCTTGAGTCTTGAGTGTTAAATGTGCGTCAGTAGGTCTACATGGCTAAAATCTTTTGGAAACGAAATTGTTTGTGGAGGGTGACATTCAATAGTGGACAAACGGTTCCTAATTCCTACATACACATACACACACACACGCACACATACATGTGTGGACCCCAGCCGATGACATAGCTTTAATACTATACAATTGCGGACACACAAATGGAGCTGCAGGCAGCAGCTCTACAAATCATCATGTCTCTCCGCTAGTAACAAACGTTAATGTCTCTCCTTCCGCTAGTGAGAAAGGTTCATGGCTGTCTTTCCGTTAGTAACAAACGTTGCAAATTGTCGGCGCTATTACACAAAGAACTGGCATGATCCTAGCCTACAAGTACAGAGAAATCAGTCCGTTCGTTGGACAGCAGCTGCCGAGATCTGATCGAGCTTGTTTTATTCTTAGCCGAATAACCTATGGCATGGGCACGATTACACACAGCCCCGTTAATGCACGACACACATTACAACAGATACCCCAACCACTACCGTTGGTTTCACCGATTACATCAACTGGATCTGATGGAATCCTATCCAACCAACGACCAGCAACCTAGATGAAAACAGCTACACTGAAAAAGAATACCTTCAAAGCATTGCCCTGAAGATAATACAAGTTTTTATGAATGTAAAGGCCTACATACCAATGTCATCGGCAGTGGTCGCGGGGTGTACACACACCCGCACACACACACACACACACCCTCCCGTACTCACACACACACATTATAGTTAGTGAGACTTCAACTGGTCTTTTGTTTTGTATGTATGTATGTATGCATGCATGCATGCATATGCATGTATGTGTGTATGTATGTATGTATGTATGTGTGTATGCGCGTATGTGTGTGTGTATGTGTGTGTGTCAATATTTTTCGAACAGTGTATTGTCATCGTGTAGTTATGTATATGCATACATGCATTTGAACGTGCATGTATTGTGCATGCGTGTATGCTTGCATACATACACACATGCATGCGTGTATAACCTACATATGCCTGTGAGCTACGTATGCGTGCATACATGTGTGCATTGGTGCATGCGTGTATGTGTGCATGCATTGTACATGTGCGTATGATTGCTAACATTTATGAATGCATGCGTGTATCATGTGTGCATGTAAGCTATGTATGTATACATGTATGCATGCGTATATGCGTGCGTGAGTGTATTGGTGGTGTCAATTGAACTGCCGCCCGACATTTCCGTCTCGAACGCCCATGCTCAGACTTACCATACCAGCCAAGACCAGCGCAGGGACTGCGCAGCAAACTGACAAACCACAGCAGGAAGCCAACGCTGAGAGAACGATAGAGATAATCGCTTTAGTGTTGATGCCTGGTATCAATCCCTCATCGACTTCCGGAGAATGCATGCCCTTGAGGAAAAATGCAGACAAGACATTGTTTCAGATCAACGCTCTCAAACCTAGTTGGTCACTACCCGAAGTGGGTCTCCAAGTCAAAGTTTGGTTGGACAAAAAAACGTCCTGCATCGCTTCTAGTGAAGTCCATGTCGGTATATTTTTTCATAATCAGCAACAATTCAACCACATAGTAAATGATAGTGTTCGTTAATAAAAGCTCAACCTATACGTTTCAGTACTATTGAGGTAGTATAGTGTGTTTGTTTTAGCATTTTACATTTGTCTTGTCTTGTTCTATGCAAACACCAACTAGTGGTTATCAGTATCACTGCATAGAGGACAGCACGCAACATACACACGCCTAACAGAGTGAAAATACCTCGGGTTCACTCTGATGATCGGTATTCTGATTACGAGCATTCCAATCTGGAATCGTTTTAGGCCGATACGACCACTTAGAAGCATATACATCAATATTAACATGTCTATAAATTAATTTCAACAACATCAGGAACTGATATAGAGCCACTAAGTTGTTAACCCATTACCTGCTCAAAAGTTTAGCCACTTTTTCCATAAAATCGCCAAAGGATCAGAAGCTTTCAGAACCTGTTTCATTAGATGCGCAAGGGCCAGAAATGCCACTCCTAATTTTTTCAAATTATTGCACGGTGATTATGGGGCAAAATAGGCTATTTTTAATGTCAATGAGATTTACACAGTTAAGGAAAAGCTAGACCTAACCAAACTTGGAGTTATCTTCCCAAGACGGAAATTCCATCTACAATTTATGTTTAGAGGCCTAATAATTGTTCCAGGATGTTCCCTCCTGGAACTCATTATCAATCTTAAATTACTATTATCTAGGCTGTATATAATTATTTTAATTCAATTTACCTGGTACGTCTACCTCTGATAGATCCTATCGACGTAGTGTGTAATCCAAAATGGGGCCGACACGATCATGGGCATGCCGCAATAATTGCTCGTAACTTTCCCTATGATGGCACTATACCCCTATACAAAATACCAGCATGCTCGGAATGTTCTTGGGCATATTTGGAGCCACAAATCAGAGGCCTGGGGTATTGCCTTTGGAAACTATGATTTTTCAAACGACCCCTCAATATTGGTGTCAATAAGACCAAAATTCGAGGTTTTTCCGACTTACTTTTCCAATAACTTCTAAACCCCGAAAGCTATAGAGCTGTAACGCTGGAAATCAAAGCAGGGGACTTTCGGGAAAGTTAGAAAAAGTTTAAGAGCGATTATTGGTTTATATGAAGGCTCGGGATTTTTCTGAAACATTTGGTCCCTGGAGCGTGAAATTCGAGGTCAAGTCAAGGTCACCACATTTTTGAAAACTATTTTGAAAATGTTGTTCACAATAGACCCCCATCAAACTATTTTTAAATATTCGCCCTGTGTCTTATCTTCAAAATAGGCCTATGTTGAGCTTAGGGGGATGTTGGATGGTGCTTTAAAAAAATATTAAAAATAATGGTCCTGATTCCGCAGAATTTGCGTCTTGGCAGGAAATGGGTTATCTCCTAGAGCTGTCTGTCCCGGATCTGCATTCTAAGTGTTACACAGGGAGGTTCTTCGCTACCTTGGTACTTATTCGTCAGCATTATTTTACCAATTAAGTTGTTTGCTGTTAATGCCAGGGTAGTTCTTGGCATGAAAAAGAAATGAATGACCCAACAAAAATGACGGAATTTCTCATTTGGAATTAACTCAATGATTCCAAACAGCGGTGGGACTCAAATGCCCCAATTGACCTGAGGATCTAGGGTAGAGTTTCCATGCGTGTATGCATGTTTTACTTTACCCGGGGGGGGGGGAGCTCTTATTTTCCTTCTTCTCTTCCCTTTTTTCATTGTTTCCTACCCGGGGGGGGGGCAGCCCTAATGGTTTCATCGAAAGTTTGCACACATCTAACACTAATAACCCAATGACTGGGAAAATGGATCGCCGCATTTAATATTGTCATACTTCAGCCAGTGTATCCTCTCCCCCGGGGTGAGAACAACTTTCACCCCCGGCACTGCTCGCATTATCACTCACTGTTATATTTAGAATTGACAGGAAAATACCATACAGCTAACTATGGAATTTAATCGATTTCCGACCATATATCTTGTCTTGCCTTGTATTAGTATACAACACCTTCTAGTGGTTATCACTGCATAGGCATATCACTGCTGAATCTCAGCGGCTGTAAGACTATAGATTCCGATCGATTGTCATGTTCTACCGAACAGAAGAACAACTCAGCCACTAAATTGGACAACTGGAAAAATCGCCGCATTGAGCATTTCCGATCACCAGATCGGCAAATAATGTCCAACAACAGTGGGATAAGGTTAAGGTATGATAATGTGCGACACTCCTAAATTGGAGTAGCCTACTATGGTATAGGTAAGGTTCTCACGAGTCTCAAGTCCGTTTGAACCTACTCCGTTGTTCAAAGATGAGTACCAAACATAACAGATGACAACATAGGCGTACGGGACCATTCCAATTTGGGGGGGGGGGGGGGCAGAAAAAAATTGCCCGAATTTTCAAACCTTGTCCAAAAAATAACGAGAGGGAAATACAACAGTGCGCGCGAAACTCGCGCAAAAATGGGGTGGGTTTCTGCATATCAGATTCGGGCAATATATTCGGTCATTCGGGCAAACATTTATGTCCAAAACTGTATACAATCCTCATAAACTACACTATTAAACAGGAGCGGATTTAGGATTTCGATTTTTTTCTCTTGTTGGAGGATGTTCGTCTTGGGGGAGGGGTCCTCCCCTGTTGAGAAAGTTGTGCCTATGTCAGGGTGCTTAGATGCAAAATGGTGCTATAATTTCCATCTTTTTAAGTTGGCGTATTATTTGTGTACTACAATTTTTCATTTTTTTGTAGAAAATCTTGATCTGCAATTTCTCGGTCGCACCCTCCCATGCTAAATCCTGGGTACGGGCGTTTCCGCCATATATACTACATGTTGGGCTAGTATTGATTAAGTAAATACCGTTGTTTCAATGTTTTGAGGTCGTAATCCGCCGTATACATGTAGGCTACTGCCAAAACTTTATTATCTAACACAAACTGTATACAAGTAGCGAACATAAACGTTCAGCTAAACAGTGACGTTCAAATACCAAGTTTCCATTGGATATATCGACTGCTAAATGATAACATTCACGAACAAATTCGTGAAATGTAATGATGAAAATGAACTCTTCAACGGAATTTTTCCCCCAAAAACACTTTTACTCAATAATGATCTAGCGCTACATACGATCGATAAAAATCACAGGAATCGGAATCAAGAGAGTTGAGTGATTTGACTTGATAATGATGATGATGATGATTGACCGAATAGTGATGATTAGACTGAATACAGTACCTATAATCAGACGTACCGGTACTGTAAAGTGGTGATATTTCACCGGATTTCCATCAATTTCACATTTCGTTCACCAGATCACCAGACTCGGACCAATTTCACCAGATTTGGTGAATGATGGCATTCATTGTTATCGCATGGAAAACATTATTGAATGATAGACCTATTTCCGGTGTATTGTCACACTAACCTGGCCTGGTTCTCGACACCCCCATTCTTCGATTATATATTGTGATATATTGTGAATAGCGACATCTATTTCATAGCAGTCATTTAGGGGATCCAAGGGCTGTAGGGTGAGGTAATATGTTGACTGCTAAGGCTTGAACAAAGCTGTGGCCAGAACACGTAAATGTGCATATCAGGTTATTTTCTGTGGCACGTAAATGTAGGCTACATAAAAAAGTGTAATAATTAAGACAATATATGTAGAACCCATTAAAATGGTTTAGTCTACGAAAGTAAATATTTTCCTGTGGGCAGCCCTTGCTGTTGTTAGGGGGGGGGGGGCTCGCCTGATGCGCCTCTCTCTAAATCCGCCCCTGCTCAAGACAAAATTCCCATATAATATAATAAATGTAAGTAACTAAATAACAAGTGAATAAACACTAAACAGCGACAACAGCAACAACAACAAAAACAGCAACAACAACAACAACAAGAACAACAAAAACTTACTCGATTTCATTTTGACGAAGGTTTCCCTTTCCACGACGTCTCCAGCAGCAGGAGTGTAAGTAGCCCGGTACCTCCCAAAGCGGTCACCCCTCGATTTACTGGGCCGTCGAACCTGCAGAAAGGCTCCGAAGACCTGACCGTTTCCTGATATCATGCCAGTGTTATCAACTAAGCTGCCATCCGTGTTGAATCCTATTACGTCCTCGGCTGCCGTCGTCCCGGTGTTTATAGCGTAGATGAAGATATCAGTTGAGTCGGTTCGCTCTCGCTCTGGCTTCTTGGTAACGAGGAAGAAGCCTTGGGCTGGTGGCGGAGCATTGCCATTTACTCCGTCTGTATGTGTGTAAACAAGATATATATTTAGATCATGGGCGTAGATCCGTTTTCGAAAGTGAGGGGGTGGTAGGGGGATCAGGACCTCACTGGAGGTTGGCGAACCACCAAGGCAACAACCAAGAAAATCTAGGTATCAATAACAGTTGCCTTTAAAGAATTCTCCAAATATGGTGGACAAAAAAGAAAAGAAATGAAGAGCTGTGGAAAAGACCAATCAAGTACCAGTGGAACGTAGTATATTAGCAAGAGAATATGGGGATGGATTAGTC
>JAODUJ010280263.1:0-10133 GCA_027564615.1 Psolus chitonoides
GGGTTGTTACACTTAACACAGATCCAGGAAATGTTACTGTCCTGTAGCAGTTCATAACTGGCAGATAACATACTCATGCAGTGGGCATGGTACCACTGGTCACACTTATCACAACATACCGCTCGTTGGCCCCATTTGGCCGCTTTGTTGCAAATGTTGCATGGATACTTCGGTTTATAGGGACCATGTACTAACTATGATGAACATACATACAAATTATGAGCTACATTGAAGTGTGCCTCATCAAGATATGGTGTTTACACCCCACCCAGGACAGGATGCCAGTCTATCACTGGATAGTCCCTAGCCGAAGCTAGCAGACCTACCAGGCCTAACAGGTGGAGTAAATTGTCTTGCTTGAGGACACTAGGTAGCAACCGAGGTGGCTCCAACCCACAACTATTCAATCATGAGTCACAAACACCACCGATAGGCTGCCGGGCAGGGGCATCGCAAGCAGCGTTTGATTTAACCGGTATCGCATCGCAAAATGCCCCAAAAATGGGTGAAATTGCTACACACTTTCAAAAGTGATCAGCAGTTTTGTGTACACAAAATCATAGGTATAATATAATTTTAGCCAAAATGACCTCTAAAATGTGAAAATTGCTACACAAACATCTGAGACTGGATCGAACGCTGTTGAGCGGCCATTTCGGGATCCGTAAGGGCTTTTAGGCCAAAATGAAATCGGCTATGTTGTCAACAACACTTTTTCTTGGCAATAAAGTGGCGCCCCTGCTGTGACATGCCTCCTGCCACACCCCTCACTCATTGGATGGGCTTTCCAATATGTTCTGGGGTCACAGGAAATCATTGATCATTGACTAATATTCGAATATTTAGTCCTTTAAATAAAGTGTTTGTTTCCTTTGCACAGAACATGAAAAGACTGAAGGAACTGAAGTCACATTTGCAATTTCAGTAAGTATTAGTATTTCTGTTATTGTGAAAAAGCTGTAATGTACATTTGGAATTTTTCATTCCATGATATATAGTCCCAAGGAATCTATGCAGTCATGCTGGCTTATGAGTGAGTGTATGTGTGTGACGCTTCCCTTGTAAACACGGTAAGTCGATAATGCCTGGTTGAATCAAGTTCATACTTGTTATGTTACGTTTCCCATAATGGGTACTTGATTCCTAAATTGTTGTTGGGAAAGTCAGAGGTCGTCTGACATGATCTGAGGTCAAACTCTAAAAATCTTGTAAACACTTCTAAGTCTACCATGCCTGGTTTGATCTACTTGAAACTATTGAAACTCTGCGCTTTGAGACTGGCTTCGTCGGTATAAAGTGCTATATAAAAGCTAATCATTATATTATTATTATTATGATGAGACTGAAAATCTTGTAAAAACTTGTAAAAAGTCAACCATAGCTGGTCATATTAAGTTCAAACTTGGTGTGTAGGTTTCTCATAATGAGTACAGGGACCCTATTGGTTTGTCCTCATTTTTAGTAAAAAATTGACATTTTGTGAGATTTAGGTAATCTTGGTACTTCTTGCTTGTAAAAACACTAAGTCAACTATGCCTAGTCAGATCAAGTTCATACTTGGTATGTATTTTCCCCATAATGGGTGTACATGAGCCCTATTGTTTTGCGGAGAGGTCAAAGACTGATAATGTTGTAAAAACTCTAAATCAACCGAAGCTGGTCAGATTTAGATTCAAACTTGGTGTGTATGTGTAGGTTTCTCATAATGAGTACAGGGACCCTATTGATTTGTCCTCATTTTCGGTATTTTTTTTTTTACAATCAAGGAATCACAAAGGCTTCCGGGTTATGCAACTCATTATTCAGCATTGATATCATGTGACAGCTATGGAAAAACATATTAGTCTCATTCATGTTGATTGTTGACAGCAGGTAAATCTGTTTGGGACTTAAAACATATGGGTTGTAGAATATGTAAGAAACAAAACAAAACGACTTGGTGGACCATTGTAATGTAATTGCTCCTTCCTATTTTTGAGAATTGTCTGCTAAACATAGTTTGAGCGAGTATGATCCATAGCATTTAATTAAGAGATAAACATTGACATTCTTTAATTTCATGTTATTGCTTTTCTTGCAGAGAAGAAGCTATTGAGAGAAGGTCAGTAGAATTTACATCATTCATACTTACCTGTTTCCCCATCTCACAATGCAACTTTCTGTAAATAAATATCCCCTAATAACGTGCAATCTTCTCTTGTTGTATAATTGTAGATCAACATTTTTAGAGTCAGCAAAATCAAATTCTGTCAGCAGTGGCTGAATTGACAATTGACATCTTTGTTTTGATCAATAACAGGGTGCATATGGTTTAAACTGAATTAATGTAAACACATTTTGCATGGTACACTTCAGTAATAACACGTAAAATGCAAGATATCATTTTCAATCAATGAAGTTGGAAAAATGAAGAAAACAGAAATACATAGGAGTAGGGGACCTGTGATGCCATAGTTCAACTTCAGAGGGGTACCCCTCCCTCCCCCCGGAGGAGGGCGGGGTATCCCTCCCCCACACCACGCCCCCGCCCTCTCCCCCCAAGTTCATATTCATGAATGACAGCCCTGCTCTGTGCTCTAAATATGGATAAAGTTCATTATGGGTGCATGTGTGGGAAGATGTTCATTGACTTACTGTATGAATCAGTAAGGAAAGTTGTCATGGTTTTATCAGCAAATCGAAGTATCTAACAAAAATAGCCCTATACAGTTTATTATAAAGGCGAGAACATACCTGTACTATTTCATGGTCTGTTTGTGCATGTGCGCATTCTTTTCGGAAGACATTACAAAGTGCCTGTGTACCATCCATTTTCCGGATAGGTGTGATACATGTTGAATTGTTTTCGATTTTTTTTGCGTCAAGTTTGCTTGATTGACGACATGTGCTGATAACACATTCGGATACTAAAACATGTAGGTCTGTTTCTCCTCTTGGTTTGATATTGAGCCATTATTCTCTTTTTGACAGAGTCGAGGAAACGGATTCCTTACAAGACCAGTTAACGACACTTCAGAGATGATTGTACCAGCTGAAGCTGTGTTCAAAAGTGTGCAACTGACTTTGTCAGCACTGGACATGCCCACAGAGAGGAACCAAGACCTTTTCAGTTCTCAGTAATCCCACCATTCGGGGTTGTGGAAACATATATGCCAGTTAACACCACTTCGTTGATGAGACAAATTGATGTAGCTTGTGCACACGTGTACGATCGACTTCTTCATTACTGGAAATGCCCACAGAGAGGAACCACACAAAGAGACACCACACAGAGAGGCACCACACTTTTTCAGTGGTTCTACTATTCTGGCTTGGAGAAACCAAATCCCAGCAAGGCAAGTTATCAACACTTCTGATTTCTGAAAAGTGGAAATGCCATCACAGAAGATTCAGCCCTTGCATGGTTCTAGGATTGAAGAAACAGCATCTTTCAAGACCTCCATGGACATGAATAACAACATGTCATGAATGGCATAAAGTGTGCTGCAGATTTAGGCACAAGCAGATTTGTGCATGGTTGGTTCTCCAAAAGCCATTCTGATATTTCACAAATTATGGATTCCATTGGCAAAGACTGGTCACATAATCCTTCACGCATAGACACGCCCTCCGCATTGAAAGACCTCTGCACATTGTCACGACCAAAGACAAGATGAACGGTTCAAACAACGCACTCACTATAAGATATAATATCACTGTGAACTGTGTCATGGCGATTTATACTGTAGCTACAAGTAGCGCTTGTGTGCTTAACCAGTCAGTGCGTGTTATTATCGTATCGCGCATATCATATGTCGCGCAGTGTCACATCCAATTTATACTGTAGCTATAGCGTGTGTATGCCAGTCAATGTGTGCAGTAAACGTCATGACCAACATTAAATTTGCACCACATGCAAGAGACTTCAAAACATAAGAACCTATGCTTTACACTTTTACAAACTCTGAGCAAAATGTTGTCTACCAACTGGAGAGAAAATAGGGCTACCATCTAACACGCGAAGATAGCGAAGATGAGACACCCATCCTGCCCATGAATTTAGAGACCAACCATTGGTTGGATCTTTCATCAGAAGCATAAGAACCAATTGACCCAAACACATGATTATTTTGATTTATTTAATTTGGATCAAGATTTTTCAATTCCACTTTGGTTTAATTTATTAATAATTTCACAATAATTTGGTATTAAAGTAAGTATTTTCAATAAATTTTGTTTTGATAATATAATCTTATTTTGGTTTCTCTATCATGGTCTCGTACATAAGTATGTATACATTTTCACACACACGCACATTAAAAAGAAACAAAACAATACAAAGACATGTAGTGCATGTTTTAGGAGTGCAGTGAGCAGATCTTTCTGGATTATTTGGTGGCCCTTAAATGATCCGTAGAAGGCGGTCGCCGGAGGCTTACTGCGCTGGTTTTTCCATGCAGTGCCAGCACTTCGGTAGTCCCTCGCAACACTGTAGCACATCCTGCATCGCCCAAGCTCTGTTGGACTGCCGCCTGCTGGTTGTCTTCACCCTCAGTTCATGGATCCCACAGCTTTTCCTCAGGACCCTTCTCAGCACCCTCTTCAGCACCGTGGTCGTTGTGTGACTTGACTGTGAATCGCCTCAATAGGCAACACCGATCCTCATGCAGGCGATGAAGGGTCCGATACTCGGCAGTTTTCAAAGAGTCTGTAACCTTGCATTTTGGACATGGTAAACAGTCTTCTACAGTCGTCAGAGCTCGTCTGCAACAGGCTCGTTGTTGTGCATGTGCATTACCCTTTTCACAAAGGCTCGACCTTTTATAGGGGGTGGATGTAGACCTGAACCAATCAGCATCGATTATTTCGATGACGTCATTCCAAAGTTTTGACGTCATCGAAATACCCAATGTTTGTTGGCTCGTGTCTATATCCACCCATATAATACAGTACGTAATGTCAAAATTAAGGCACTGGCTCGAGAAACGCGATGAAGATTCTATAAAGTCAGTAAATTTTGTGACACAACAGATACTGCATAACTTCAAAACAGACCTCTTGCCAACCCATATCAGACACTGGTTAAAAAAAAAAGGATTGAAACACCGCTTTCGATTGGATTGGCACTTACAATCCACAAAAAGCCAGAAGTATACGTCCTGTAGTGTTCTTTCTCACTTACTTGGAGCGAGCTACAACGATTTTGTGGACATAGAAAAACGCATTGTTTGTGGGATCGCGGAAAGAATGGATACAACTGGCGGGATTTGTTTGCCGTCCTTTGTTATGAAAGGTAAGAGTGTTTACTTCGATGCAGATAACAGTGACTTCTTGGAGAACACCAAGGATGGTCAGAACACCCGTCATGGTACAATACTGGCAATCAGTCAAAACGAAGACCATGACGATGATGTTACACGTGCCCCAGTTGATGAACCTCAGTGTATCCATATTGAAGTTATCGATGTGGACATTAAAACAAACTACAGCTATCATACATCGCTTGAAAGCAAACCAATAACTGTGGACAAGTTTGAATTTCATTCCTTTGATCCTGTTGTCAGAAAACATGAGACATCTGACAGGGCTGGTCTCATGGCATCCTTTGCTCACAGGGCCAGGAGTACAGTCCCTGGTACTGTTGATACAGAAAGAGCAACCTGCAGTTCCAGATGACTCTGAGGAACGTGCAACACAACATTTTGCTAAAATCGTGAAAACAGATAGCATGCCAACTTGGGCAACTACAAACTCCTTGTTAATGCCTGCACAACAGCAAGAAGATAAACCAAAGACACCGAGTGAAATTGTTGCTCCTTTGTTAAGAAGATTTTCAACTGATTACAGTGCCCTCTATACAGTGTTGTGCCTTGCTTAGGGGATATCAGCTTTTGTTGTAGGACTCCATCACAAAACAGTGATAACTCTTGACTTGTTTGAGAGGGCTATAAAACTACAGTCCTCAACACAAACTAGCAATTAGATCTTGAGAGTGGGTATGCTTCATGCTTGTTTTGCCTAATTTACTTCATGCACTAGGAAAGTACATTGAAGGCAGTGGTCCTGATTCCATCTGCATTGAAGCTGGTCCCTATCAACAATCCCCTACATCTTTACAGGAAAGTGGTTTAGGCGTGGTGTAGAATATTACATCACTAATATAATGGCATATTATGACCAGCTGTTTGAGGCATTCTCACGACAAGAAGACTTAGAAATCATGGTCCTGAAATGCCAAGATCTCCGAACAAAAAAGCTTCAGACGAGACGAGATGGCATTAAATATATCTTCGAAGAAGTATCGGCAATCTTCAGAGATCGGTTTCATGCTACACTTGACCAAGACCTCGGAAAGATGGCACACTTTCTCGGGAGCTACATGAGGCAAGTGAAGAGCTTACGCCATCTGATTCGAGCTACTAGACAGGGAGAGTGGGAGCTTCATCTTGGTTCTCTTAAAGAGAAAGTGAAGTACTACATTGCTCATGATCTCGTACAAATATGCTCGACTTGTTCCAATCTATCTTTCCCAAATGCATTTGATGAAGAGAACTGAAGAAGAAGCCTGGAAAGCTCTGGAATGTGGCGATTTCGTGGTGACTAAGTCGGGCATTCCATTAACAATTGTTTTCGTGGATCAAGCATTGGAACAACTTATAAGAGGCCAGGTTACACGAGGAATTTCTTGGATCACATAAAATGAAGATGCATTAGATAGATTCTTCTCGATTGGACCGGAGCTAACTAGTCTTATTCAAGACTTCCAGGAAGGTTACTGCACTGAGAGTTACCATCCAACAACCAAGGAGCATTATCAACTGAGTGGCTCAATGCCTGCATACATGTTCACCAATTCAGCTAAGATCAAAGAGGCCATTGTCAAACATTGTAAGGAAGCCTCCTCTCGTGCAACGCCATGAAGCTTATGAACATAGCATCTAATATGGAGGTTCCATCAACTGCCAAGGAAGACATTCTTCTAAGAGGTAACAAGAGTGCAAAGAAATACGAAGAGTTTGTTTTAGAGAGATTGGTTGCATATACAGCAGAGAAGTCCATTTGCTATCCGATGAAAAGGATGAAGCTGAAAACATTCAGTACTTGTCAGAATAAAACAAAATGCAAAGTCGGTAAACAGAAGTTTGACAACTTTTGGCAAGTTTCTTGTAGTTCAGCAGTCACGCCCTAGTACGATACAGTCTCTGAGTGAAGCAATTGGAAAATGTGATTTTTTTGTTATTCCCAGGTCACTATTTCCCTCAGATGGTCTTTTTCTCATTCAAGCTGACAAAAGTGAATAATTTGTCCATGCCATTGAAAAGTACAAAATGGAACCTTCATGTGAATCAGGGGAGGATCCAGTCCTATCCAATGTATCAAACAGAGAGGAAGGCCGATATAAAGTATATATCATTGATGCGATGCCAGTTGTCCAAGCTATCAAGAAGGGTCCATCAATGGAAACTTGCGTTGATTTTGCGCAAGCTTTTGTTCGTAGTATTCGTGAAATGATATCTGGGTATGATTAATGAAGAGTTATCTTTGACAGATATATTAACAACTCGCTTGAAGGTTAGACACGTGGCAACGGGTATGCTGGAGTCGACCCTGTAAGGTTTGACGTCAAAGATTCAACTAATATCAATTTGTTGCTACTCAAAACCCTGTTGTCTCACACTGAAACGAAGCCCCAACTGGCAGAATTACTTGGCAAAAGCTCTACTTGACGAATACTTAGATAGCAGCAAGAACGTAGTTGTCACCTGTGGAACCTCAACACATTCCAACAAACCAGACGTTTTCGGTCCCATATTGCTGAGCACTCGCACAAGGAGGCAGACACACTTTGATTCCGATGCATGTGCTTGATGCTTCCAGAGACATCAGGGATAAAGCATTATCTGAAACTTTAATCCAGTTGCAAAGTTGTTAAAATTTTCAGCAATCCAGTTAAGGATAGTGTTGACGTGGACAAAATGTCAAATGTGCTTGAAAGCTTTGTGACAACAGTGTACTCGGAGAACAGCAAATGCGACACAGTGGATGAACTGAGGTGGCAACTGTCCAAACACATTGACGCTGAAAAGTTGCTACCCACTCCTGGAACACTAAAAACACACATCCAGAGAGCCAACCTCATATCACTAATCGGTAAAGGGTACCACAGCCACGACCGCACATCGTCGGTTACTGGTAATGAATGGGAGAAGACATCGGATGGGACAATTTCCACAGTGCCGCCGCCATTTCGAAATTCAAAATGGCGGCCATTTAATTTCATGATTTTCCCAATTTAAAATGGCGGCTGAACATAATGTTGGGAAAAATGGTACCTCTTTTTTTTAAATCGGAACATCGGAATTGATCAAGTTAGACAATGAAATCCATTTTGGCACGAAAATCCAGTAGGGCTACATGTTTTTGTGGAAAAATGGCCACCATTTTGAATTTCAAAATGGCGGTTGAAGATGCAATTGAAAAAAATGGTACCTAACTTTTGAAATCAGCACATCGGAATTGACCAAGTAAGACGATAAAATCCATTTTGGCACGAAAATCGAGCCAGACTAAATATTGGCCCCTACTATAATACTAACATATAGGTAGCTAGCTTAGCAAACCCCTTGTAATATAATGTAGGAATATTGTTTTCCGAAATTGTTGTGAATGGCGGCATACTCTGAAGCTATGGCGTACTAGTAATAGTCGGACGAGTTCCATTGAATGGATGGTAGGTGGAATGTAGTGGTAGCGTGGCGTAGTGGACTGAGTGACCGCTTTCACCCCGGCCCGGGCTCGAATCCGGCTCGGGCCAGACTTTAGCAGTTGTTGATGGTTTCGCAATTTCGGTTTCGTTGTAATGGGGAGATTGACTCCGGGAAATTGGATTCATTCGGCACTGCTGCTCTGCAATGATGACAGACAAGTTGCTACCACCTCTCTCAGCATTTAGCAGAATGGCTAAACGCTGAGGGTTCACTCACGTCCGTCGGATGGAGACGTTAAATGTCGCTCATGGGAGCAGGATGAGATTGTGAGTGCACACGCCTGCCACATTACTCTCTAAACACTAGTCGAGAAGAGAAGGCCAATGCCGGCGTTCATCCATGATCACGATTCAGGGTACCTACTAGATGATCCTTAATGGCTTCCTGAACCCGTAATATTTCTAAACTTAATGTTTTAAACAGGAAGACAAAACCTATATTAACGTGACTGATGCTTTTAGGGAAGACATATTATATGTATGTATATATATGTAACACTGATGCTTTCCATATAAACCAGCCTTATCTGACACCCACAACCATCCAGTTGATTCAAGACAAGAGAAAAGCCAGAAACACCGCTGACTTTCCTCGACCTCGTAACGCTGTTAAGCATGCATGCGAAGGAGACTGAACAAATGGTTACTTCAACAAGTAGAAACAGTCAACCATACATTCTCTACTAATGACACATGCACGCTTTTTACGACAACGTTCTTCTCACAGTGAACCCATTAGCATCGTTGACCCACATAACGATAAAAATGGTTGTGATGTATAGTCAATGATGATGAAATTCAATGCTGGGAGGAATATGCTTGTGAGCTTTTTTTCATTCTGACCACCAACGGCCTCCAATTGACCCTAATCCATGTATCCCTCACCTACCCATGACAAATGAGATCACCGAGTGATGATACCATCTCATATAGGGGCAATCCTTGGAAGCGTACACCCGAGTTCAACTAACTTGGCACCTATATTACCTACAATCTTAACGACAGCCGAGAGATTCGTGCTTGTGTAGCCATGACAATAGCGACCCGCAACAATTGCGCTCATCTGAAGTCAAATGGTAACTTCTGCTGTTCTGTATGGTTTACCTTACGGCTGCAAACGCAAACCAGGCCGTCCACGTATGCGTTGGATTGACAACTTAACCAAATGGTCTGGTCGTTCTGCAAACCAGCTGCTTGAATATGGCAGACGTCGAATTAATATTATAAAGTACTGTTTATAATCTTCGAGGAGATCGATATATATATAGATATATATATATATATCACAATTTGTGTTCAGGTCGGAATAAATCAAATTTGATCTCTGGATGGGATACTGCATCAAAGTAGGACTAGTGCTGTTCACATATAGATGCCGATCCAACAG
>JAODUJ010280485.1:0-10133 GCA_027564615.1 Psolus chitonoides
GGGGGGGGGGGACCCGGGGAATGGGCAATACAGTCACCTATACATGTATAATTGATTTAGGATCACTCACTACCGGTAATGATCTCCTATGTGTTTCGTGTTGGGGTGAGGGGAGGATAGGGTCGCATGGCCTAAAATTATTACATTGTACCAGAATGACAATGCCATCATGCAATTCATTAGCACATGTTCATGTCTTCCTAATGTTGAAGCCAATTCACCGCTACCCTTCTATCACCTCATGCCCCTAGATCTTTCACACATCCAGTCTATTATGATCTGTCATTTCTTTTCTACAAACGCTAGCCTGATGTCACGCGTTATTTTACGGTAGGCCTACGGTACGCGATAGGTATATTCTGCATAGTTCGTATAATAGTAGGCCTAACTTACAATAGTTCATGTGTTAAACGGCCGATGTTCATAGCACGAACAGTAACTACTGGTTCACGGTTGATCACTTTTTCCCGGTAGTTACTGTGTAAAATTATAATTTTTTTAACAGGACCCTTAAAACCCTAACCCCTAACGCTGATGATAATCAGTAAGTACTGTTCCGACATTTCACGTGTGTTAGGAATTAAACACTTTTGTCAGTAGTTAATGTTGGAGGCTATGGACATCGGGTGCAGCAAATTTTAGTGCCTGATTTATACCCACTTTTTACTATAATACGCTATGTTGTAAAATATCCTTCAAAGTGAAAGTACCTCGTTATACTTCCTTTCGGTATTTTGGAATACATGTTTACACTTTCGTCTACGAACACGGAAACCATATTTTTAACGCTATATACACAAATAATACTAACGTGTTTAGAAGAGAAATGGATTGCACCTAAAACTGCACTGTAAGAGTCATTTTTTCGTAACCAGGGACTACACAGGTGCAGTTCCCTTACTAAAGATACATTGTTTTTCCATATGGAAAGCACCCGTGAACAACAGCCGCACCAGACAAAAATGTAAACAGTAATGGAGATTTCAGAAGAAACCACTGGCAGATTGGAGGACCAATTAACGGTTCACTGCAGCTCAAAAGCCAAAACACTAGAGGATGATGTGTGTTAGCAGATGCCCATTCTAGTCCTAACCGAGTGGTTAGCTCACTTGATTGAGCGTCCGCTTACCACCCGGCCTCCCGGGGTTCAAATCCCGGCCAAGTCATACCAAAGACTTCAAAAATGGGACCTGTTGCCGTCTTGCTTGGCGCTAGCATGAGAGATTGGAACACGGAAAAACGTGTAGTTCCAGTGTATAGGCTAGATCTATGATTACGTAATTGAATCGCGTAGAGGGCATGGTTGGCCAAGCGAGCATTGTTGAACATATTATCTCCCTTTTACCCATTTCTAATAACTAATGAGATTTAACGACACGTAGAACAGTAAAAAAACGAGTCTCCGGAAGGGGGGGGGGGTAATTTGGTCGTATCGGTGGAAAATGTTGATGCAATTTTGAAGATTAGCCTACTGTTCCGTAAATACCACCACAATATTGTACAGTAATAAATAAGCCACATTCAGTTCAAACTAATAATTCACCGCTTTTCTTTGACTAATTACTCCTGAATTATAGTTGATATGGGAGTAAAAATCAGGTTGTGTTACTTTTCAAGGACGATGAGGCGATTTATGTCATCAATTCTTGATTTCTGGGAGGTACGGCCTATATTTTAGCACTCTGATTATATTGCAGGTTTCAGAGTTGGGACTTCAATTACCAAAAATCCTTGTGTTTAATCAATAGTGCACATGAACCTTATTGCATATAGGCCACAAACTTTTGTCTCTACAACTATGCTATATGTGCAAACCGAACAATTACTCGTTAAATTTATCCGCCAAAGCAAACACGCAAATGTAGGCCACATCATATTAGGAAATAAGAAATAACGAAATATCAGGATATCATGTGAACAAATAACAGAGTTTATTCTGCCGCAAAAATAATAGACAGCTGTGTGAGCCATAATTTGTTTGACTGGTAAGGTCTATGTTAGTGCTATTTTGACGGTTCTAAGAGTAACCTACATTTAGGCCAGCCTATTCGTAGTTCAAACAGGCCTACATTTGAAAGTGCCAAGTCGATCAAACACCGACGGTAAAAATGTCTGCAGGGCCCATATTCCAACAGATATCTGCTAAGTTTCCGAGTAGAAAACATCGATATGATAGATTAACCTGATGATTACAAATGATTAGAAAATGTACCGGTACATTCAAATAAAATCATATATACAAATACCGTAAAAAGTCAAATTCAAGAGGTTCCACTTGGTTTAACTGGTTTAACAGCCTCGGTTTGCTTGTTTATTAAGAATGCCTGTGCAAGGCAAATACTGCTTGATTAGTTATTTTAATAAGCGCCTAATCACAATGGAGTTGAAAGCAAAATTTTGAACTGCTTGGTCACGCAACAGCATGTGTCGCAAGTTACTTCGGGCATAGCAATTACTACTGGCTTAATCATTAGTAGGTAGCGTTAACCCTTCATCGACGACAAAGTTGTGTAATGAATTCTTGCTCTCCTGAAGCGATTTTTAAAGGTATTTTGGGGTTGGTGGGGATCGGCTGGAATAGGATAACTCTAGACGTGATAATACAAAGCCGATATGAAACTGTCAGCACCCCACCCCTGGCGAAAACAGAAAGGAGACTACGGCATTTTGTATGCAAATATGGTAAAAGATTTGATTAGCCTATCTATCTTTACGACCATTTTAAAACTGACCAGTATCTTCGAACAAAATGAAATTGTGTGTCGGTGTTAGATAGTGTTCGGGCTGATGTTTATTCAATACAGCCTACTCCTATATGGAAGTGAATACATGTACTCTGTAGTCTCCAAAATATCAAACGAACATCAAGAGCATTTTGTTCCAGGAAGCTTTTGGTCATTCAGGTTTTCATTGTTAAGCGCCACTAACAAACGTTTGTTTAAAGGGGCGCTCTATATAAATGCCTATTATTATTATTATTATCATTTTTTATTTTTTTTTTATCTATTTTTTAATATTATTATCATCATCATTATTATTAATAATAATATTATTGTAGTCTCCGGTGGTGAGCAGGCTTTTGTTTTAATGACATATGGTTTCCAACAATTTTACCTGTTCACTACACCACAAAGGCGCTCTGAATCACTACACTCGCCCCCTCCCGCAGTCGTGCCGAAACCTCTAGCTCAGCCACTGTTTGAAGTATAAGCAGAAGTTGGGGCAGAAAAGTGTCAGCTCCTCTCCCTCCCTCTTGATTGAAATCAATCGAAATATGTCCAACATCGACAAAACAAATGCATTCCCCTGAACACTGTATCCCCACGGCATGCCCGTATAAGCTATGCTAAGGTTCCCTAGTCTTTTTTCAGTTACTCTACCTTCGTCAAACAACAGACCTAGTTGGCCGACATATTCTGGTCAGTGCTGTACGTATTCAAAGCGAGTGTCTGTATTTGGGTGATATGAAACACTTTTCTCATCTAAAAAATAATAGATATCCTATAATAGCCTATGTTCCATTAGTAATTTAAACTCTATAAAATAAAATAAAAATCTCATCATCGGCCGGGCCGATTTTTGCCGCCGGGTGGATTTTTTTTAAATATATTAATATATATATATTTTTATTATCATTATTATTATTTATTTATTTTTTCATTTTCTATTACGAAATGTTGATCTCTGACATCGTTTCTACGGTTTCGGCGTTAATATATTGCCCGAAAGCACTCTGACCAAATCCCACAATCGAACAGTTCTCTCGTAGCCTACTCATGTTGTATCAATATGGCTGCTCATGTACCGATCGTTGATTCACTGAAAATGTGCTGAAAGTCAATACTGATATCGAAGCATACACGACAAACCGCTTGGTGTGCTGTGCCATGCCTGGTCCCATTCAATCAGTAGATTCCCCAAAGGCTGAGAATTCATTTTGTCAAATGCATGTGTACTCCCCTAATATAAGCTGTAGGTTTTAGCTTCAATTTGTATGTAAACAAGGTCTTTATCAGATGAGTGAGTGTCCTTGATGCTCGATGGAAAGCCGACTTGACAAGAACAACGAGAACATTCTGGATAGGCCTACACGATTGATAGTACCAAATTAGGCCCAGTGAGACCACACTAAAAGTTGATTTGAAATAAGAAATAAAAAATGAAAAAGACAGTGATGAGATTTATTTTTATAGAGCCTTATGACAAAATGCCCTGACGAAAGTTTCTCCTCATACAATTTACGCGAGTTAAGCCAGAGTGCCTGACAATGTAGAACTTGACGGCGACAAATTTGTGTATGTCTTCTTAACATGGCAAGGAATAGGCACGGGCCAACGGCAAACCTGATCAATTCGAAAAACAATCCTGAAAACTTAACAAATATGAAGATTTCTTCCAAATTCGTGTAACATTTGCAACTATGTATGGTGTTATAATGCCATCTGTGCATGTTTTACTGACATTGCTGTGAGAAAATGGGCACAGATATTAGCTTTAAATTATATTAGGCATATACGCATTGCTATACATAACGGTACATCATTAACAGGAAACCATTACATCCTGTTCTCAGATGCGAGGAGCCTCAGTCCCGCGCTGACCAGTGCATGACAGCGATGAGGAAATTTAAGCAGCTATACAAGTCACGTTCCCTTTTAGTGGGTTTTATATTTGACATTGAATTCTATAGAAAGTGTCCACTATTACTGTTATCAACTTATACTGTTTATCCCCCCCCCCCTCTTTGCCCGAAAAAAATGAAAGTCTTTGACCATAACTATATACACATTCTAGATTCAGCAGTATAAGCACTGGCTATACAATTTTCATCTCCGATTCGAAACTGCGAAACACTATGGAACTGTACGATAGTCCACTCCTAACATGACCACGCAGCCGGTTTAATTAATACAGTGAATTTAAAATAAATGAGGCTAAGCAAATATCATTTATCGAAGATGTCAATAGCCTACTTTATATATTGTTAAATCACCGTAACCTGATAACAAAAAGTCCTAGTAAAGTGTGGGCATACAAGAACTATTGGATAGTAGTAGAGCCATGCGTTTTCGGAGTTAGCGGAACAAATACAAAATGAAACGAACTAAGAATTATAAAGACCTTGGCACTTTTACTTTGACTTACCTTAGAGAAACAATGCTTCCTAGGCTGGGTACAGTAGACAGAACATGGAGAAGGATAATATCCGATTATAAGAAATCCACAAAGTACGTGTGCGTAACAACAAGAACAAATAATTATAAATTGATTCCCTTTCGCACCAACCAACCAACAAACAACACAATATATAGATTACGGTCGTTAAATGCTCCTATTCATGATGTTAGCTCAACTGAACGTTTTTCAATTGTGACCACTTTCACACTCGTTCGTTATATTAATATGTCAGAGATTTGAAGTGTTCGCCAACATCGGGGAAAACAATAAGAGGAAAACGCCACCTAATTTGCAAATGTCCTTCGGTAAGTTCGAGGGGTGAGTTGCACTATTAACCGTTCATATGTACAGTGGTTATTGGAGTGTAGGATTGTCGGTGGATTTACTGGAATAAACTGTGCACGGTAGTATCGCAAAAATAAAATCTGGGCAATCTTAACGTTGACTTGTATATTGAGTTTCATTATAGATCTACAGAAACTTAGTCATATAGTACCAGTAATATATGTATACATTGTAATATGTACTTCATTCACGTAAGAAATCGCTATATTAACTGACTCCGTGGCGTAACTTCTATGGGCGATACCCGGCTAAACCCGGGCTCCTCGCTCAGGGAGCTCATTGAGCTTCATAGTAACAGAACCCCCTCTTCATTTTCTGTGGGATATTTAATATGAAAATATTTTAAATGATTTTCATGAGAACATTTTCAAGGAAATCCAATACAAGCGAAGTTAGGGAATGGGTGGTACTGGGTCTACCATTAAACTACGAAAAGGATTCAAACCCGACGTCGTTTTCTTCCAGATTTTGCATATAGAAATATAACTATGCGAATACTGTAGACAGTCGCAGGCCAACACATCTCTGCAAAGCGAGGGGCGTGATTTCATCGTCACTAGAGACCCTTTAACCCACGGCTGTCATTTGGCAGGGTGGAATTCGCGCGACAATTGAATGATTTTGACTGTCTACGAAGCTCTGTGTAGAGATAAGTGGACAACGCGACGATAATCAGAAGTGCAGCTAAACCGAAAACACAACAAGAAAAAGAAAAGAATAAAGTCAACTTGTCAGAAATTGTTCACTGAAAAAATGTTTCGAGACGAGACTTGAAAGTGTCCAGTGACGTGCCGTTTTCTTAAGAAGACGCTCGGATGCCGACCTTAGAGCTCTAGGAGGAACATACATCTGAACAAGCTCCGAGATGAAATCAGAGGCCATGCTGTTATAGCATTGTGAGTGACTAAAATAATTTTGAATGCAACTCCCTGCTTTATTGGGAGCCAGTGGAGCTGATACAGTAAAGGTGTACTATTCACATACCGCGGAACTCGAAGAATAAGTCGAGCTGCAATGCTTTGCACTTTCTACCAGGAAAACCAAACAACAGTGAATTAGAGGCATCCAACGGAGATGTAATAAAAGCATGGATTAGCATGGTGGTGGTCTTCTGGTCCAAGTATTAACGGATGTTCCCTATCATTCGTATTGCATGGAGAGCAGCTTTACGGATATTTTTCACATGGATAGTCATTTTCAAGGAAGAATCCATAATCATTCCTAAATTACGAGCATGAGAAGAAGGCTTGATATGACCTATTTGTTCTATCAATTGTTAACACATTATTTATGGGCCTATATTATTTGTTCTATCAATTGTTAACACATTATGTATAAGACCTATATTATTTGTCCTATCAATTGTAAAAACATTATTTATAAGACCTATAGTATTTGCTAACACATTATTTAAGGGCCTATATTATTTGCTCTGTCAATTGTTAACACATTATTTATAAGACCTATAGGATTTGTTCTATCGATTATTAACACATTATTTATAGGGCCCATCTTATTTGTTCTATCAATTGTTAACACAGTATTTATAGGGCCTATATTATTTGTTCTATCAATTGTTAACACATTATTTGTGAGCCTATATTATTTGTTCTATCAATTGTTAACACATTATTTCATGGGCCTATATTATTTGCTCTATCAATTGTTAACACATTATTTATATGGCCCATATTATTTGTTTCATCAATTGTTGTAAATTTAAATATTCGACCTTGGTCGGAGTGTCCATCTCTCTTTCCTTAGCGTTTGGGCCAGACTGCGATATGTTGTAGGGGGTTCGCCACCCCTCCCATTAAATGAGTCTGTTTAGACACCCAACATGCGGGTACCCATTTAGCACCTGGGCGGAGAGAGGCAATCGAGATAAAGTGCTTTACCTAAGAACACAACGTGGCTGGGACTCCAACCCAAGATCCTTGGATCACGAGACCAGAACCTTTTTTCTTTTTCTTTTTTCTTTTATTGAAAGGTGAGCCAACTGGCTTCACCAATTCTCAAAACATTATATACAAACTTTCAGCTTAAGATTATAATTCATGTTAAAACTTATTATTTAATATCAATTGCTGATGTACATGTGACATACTTTGATTGTAATATGAATATCAATTAGAGTAACACAAAAATGAGTAAACAGGAAATACAGAATAATAAGTAGGCTACTAATGTTTCCAGAGCCTTAACCGTTAGGCCACCACGCTGTTAATCAATTGTTAATCAATTGTTAACACATTATTTATAAGGTTATATTATTTGTTCTATCAATTGTTACCACAATATTGATAGGGCCTGTATTATTTGTTCTATCAATTTGTAACACATTACTTATAGGGCCTATATAATTTGTTCTATCAATTGTCAACACATTATTTATAGGGCTTATATTATTTGCTCTCTTAATTGTTCACACTTATTGAAATCGCCCAAAGAATACCTTGTATTGATGTACATAATAGGCTATTGGGATTTCTTACGTTCTTAATTCTCACTGTCGGTAATAACTTGATTTTGTATGAGCCCCTTTTTTCGTTTACCAAATATCCATTGTGCAGTTGTGAGCTAGAGTACGGGTGATGGGATAGGTTGGGGTGGAGAAGAGAGTTGTGTCGTTGGGATACCCCCTCCCCGTCCAAATCATCCATGGCGATACCATTGGCGGCGAAACAAATGTATATAGACAGGATATGGCATCTACGTGTAGCCTACACCTATACAATTTTCAGATAATAGGGTCAAGTATCACTGTTCCAAAGTTGAGAAAATAGTGGCCCTATTCACAAAAAAGTTACTGCAGCAGCGTTGATTTAAAAACGGTGTTTTTATGTTCGATAGGCCTATTTCTCTCGTACACAAGATACTTTCTCACGTCACAAGATGTATAATTATGTATTTGTCAAAGTGCCATACATAACATCAATTGAGCTGACCAGTACTGTAGATTTCTGGAAGATTTGGGGTGAGAGAAAAACCCTGGTAGAATTGATTTGAATTGATCAAAACGGTCTCTAAAGGTACATGACGAATTCCATAACAACAACAACACATCACACCCACTGATAGTTGCAGGAACGTATTCCTGGTGGTTCTTGAGTATGTTGCTGGCCCGTGAAAAATGGTGGAATGGTGAATAGTGATTCTTGGGAACAAACAAAGCAGTAGGCCGATATACATTTTGTTGTTGATAACATTTATTCAATTCTTTCGAACAAATTATTTCTGACTATTGATTGCTTGACCTGCAATAGCAAGATATTTGTACTGTGTATGCCTTCAGTGGCGGATCCAGCGTTTGGAGAAAGAGGGGCTACTTTGCGAGGGTTCGGGGACTCCCCGGGGAAATTTGGAAAAAGAAGCCCTTATTATACGATTTTAAATCGCATATAAGGGCTCCTTTATTCCAATATTTTCCTTTTATTCAAGTCTGCGAAAAATAGAGGGGGTTCGGGCCTGTTGATCCCCATAGACGTACGAGGCGGGTGGGGTGGTGTCTTGGAGGCTGAGGGGCCGCAGCCTTTTTGTTCGGGCAGAATATACGCTCTTTTATCATACGCTTGTGTTGAGCACCCACCCGGATCCGAGCCTGTCCATGTACGGATTTACTGATAGAAAAAATGAAAAAGAGTGAGCGGAACTACCATGACGTTTCTGAAGTTCTGTTTTACTTTTATGTTCCTTTTTTATCCTTGCATATAGGCTAGATGAAATTTTTACGTGGTTTTTTAATGTGTAGACCTAATAATCATTGAAAAGTAAAGTGCCAAATGGTGCTATGATAATAAAAACGCCCCCACACTTAATATATTTGAAAGATTAAATAGCCTATTACCTTTCTTTAATAATACAAACCAAACACACTAATATCCTACACAGGGAAGCTGAAGCGCACTTGTTAACAAGGATTATTTGGATTGACCATTATGACTGAAGATTAGGGTTTATTATCAACAATCGATCTATTATAATCGGATAGCCAATAAAATAAATTATTGGTAAACAGTGCGCATCTGTCCACTAACATTCTATTGTAATATTGTATTCTATCTATCTATATCCCATAGCTTGAGGGCCGTTGGGGCGACATGATGACAAGACACAATCTTTCCACAATTCACGATCTTCAGCTGTTCTTATGAGCTGGTTGAAGTCCATCCGTCCAGGTTTTTATGTTGTCAGTCAAGGTTTTAACCGGTGTGCCTCTCCTTCGTACCCCATATGTCCCTCCTTGCAACACAGTGTTTGCCAGGCTGTTCTTCTGCCTAATTACATCGCCAAACCACTGAAGTTTACTTCTTTTCACCACTGAAAGGAGGGGTTCCTGTTCCCATATGAAGCTCTTCACTATTTGCCATACTTGCTTGTTCCGTGGTGTGCAAGTACAATGGATTTGGAGGAGTCTCCGGATACAGTTCATTTCGAAAGCATTTATTCGTTTTTCCATCTCAGCATTTGAAGTCCACGTTTCACACCCATACAGGAACACTGTTGTTACTAATGCTCTCAGGAGACTCATTCCTTGTTTTCATTGTAATGTTCTTATCCCTCCAGATGGGCTTCAGATTTGCCAGTGAAGATGTTGCAACTGCGATTCT
>JAODUJ010280596.1:0-10131 GCA_027564615.1 Psolus chitonoides
ACTCACTGTGGGTAACATACCCACCAAGTATGAGACTGATCCAAGTTACCCTCTTTGAGTTATCGTGATTACAAGCCGGCGTCACAGACATACACACAGACACACATGCATGACTGCATAGATTCCTTTTGCCTCTGCCAAGGAATCAAAAATGGCCACACGACATGTCTTACTCTGACTATAGTTAGTGCAACATTAAGGAACATTTGGATACTTGTTTCCAACATACCTCCTAACCCCTCCACAGTGATGACCGTCAATGAAGAAGAATGGCTGCAGTGCACATGTGACTCTGAAGTGATATAGTTAGTGCAACATTAATGAACATTGAGATAGTTGTTTCCAACGTACCTTCTAACTCTTCCACAGTAATGGCAGGCAATGAAGAAGAATGACGGCAGCGCACCTGTTACTCTGGAGTGACTATAGTTAGTGCAACATTAATTAACATTAGGATACTTGTTTCCAACATACCTTCTAACCCCTCCACAGTAATGGCAGTCAATGAAGAAAATGGCCGCAGTGCACGTGTTATTCTGAAGTGACTATAGTTAGTGCAACATTAATGAAAATTTGGATAGTTGTTTTCAACATACCTCCTAACCTCCACAGTAATGGCTGTCAATGAAGACAAATGGCCACAGCACACATGTTACTCTGAAGTGACTAGTTAGTGCAACATTAATGAAAATTCGGATAGTTTGTTTCCAACATACCTTCTAACCCCTCCACAATAATGGCAGTCAATGAAGAAGAATGACTGCAGTGCACATGTTACACTGAAGTGACTATAGTTAGTGCAACATCAATAAAACATTTGGATAGTTGTGTCCAACATCCTGCCAACCCCTCCACAGTAATGGCAGTCAATGAAGAAGAATGGCCGCAGCGCACATGTTACTCTGAAGCGACTATAGTTATTGCAACATTAATGAACATTGGGATAATTGTTTCCAATGTACCTCCTAACATCCACAGTAATGACAGTCAATAAAAAAGAATGGCGGCAGCACATGTGTTACTCTGACTAGTTAGTGCACCACTGATAAACATTAGGATAGTTGTTTCCAACATACCTTCTAACCCCTCCACAGTAATGACAGTCCATGAAGAAGAATGGCTGCAGTCCTAGTGTTACTCTGACTATAGTTAGTGCAACATTAATGAACACTTCTCCCAGCAAGAGGTCTTAGACTCAGAGCAGCTGATTCCAGTGGTTGGGGAATAGTCAGAGAGACATACTGGCACATCAGTAGGTGGATTGCATGAGTATTCAAGGAAACAGGTTAGTGAAGCAAAGTAAATTTACAAACCCTTCTTTCATCTGCAGCAAGTGACTGGGCATATTCATCATTTTGTCGGCGTACAATACAGTCATTTGACACTCCGTTCAAAGTTATTGAGCATCTTGCACAGTGACGATAATCAAAGGAAGTTGAACGATAACGATCTAATATTGAATATTAGACATTTCATCAAAATGTTGACAATGTGTTTTCACGAAGAAATTAACTCGATGAGAGACAATCCAGTGTTGAACAGTTGAAACAAATTTTCACCACACTTCTTCAATGGCCAACTTGAAAAAAGGCAGATAAGGAATCCTGAATCAGTGACATCAATCAAGATCGATCATGGTTGCAGAGTTTAAGCATCCAAACAAATGACTTCATGTCCAATATTGCATAAATCCCTATAACTGAGGGTGCTGTATCGCGAATACCACTCGTCCGATTAATGTAATATTCGAAATGTCCAACGTTTTCAGCCAAGATAAGTCTATAAACTGTATGTCTATCCGACATTCTTTTGTATTTTGGCCTAAAATGGACCACCCACTAGGACCATCCACCCAAAATCACTGAACACCCCGAACCAAGAACATTATTATGACAGACCCTCAACACTGTACACTCGCAACTGTAGGAGAAGAGTTTTGCGTGTTTCCGGTTAATGGCCTCTACTGACCCCCACATGACCGTTGACCTGAAATTCTGGACACGGTTTGATGGCCCACACACTGGTCATTGTGTCCAAGTTTCGTCAAAATCGGTCAAAGCATGTACGCAATGGAGTAATTTGACCAATTGTTGACATATAGATAGATAGATAGATAGACAGACGCAGCACGATCACAATAGCTCCACCAGCTAGCTGGTAGAAGCTAATAATAGAAGATTCAACATTATTTTCACATATTCATATTTTGTACCAAATTACCTATCTCTATATGACTCGAACTTAGTTAGCCAACCACTTCGAGATGTTCATGGAAGCTTAGTTAGACTACTTTGCATGAAACAATAATTTGGAGGAATTGGAATAACTTTTAGAACTCATGAAAATGCACAGTTACCATGGAGTTAGCCACGTATCAGTGCCTATTGCCATTATTGTCTCCTTAGGTATTTCGGTTGAGGGCAACACATGGAAACAGTGCCTGTTATTTTTGTTAACACCAGCTGGGGTTCTGGGCATGCTTTCAGGAAGAGGTGATGAGACTCAGCCAGTCCGTGGAGAGAGAGTTGAGCCATATTTTTTTGGTGGATCAACAGTACGATATACAGTTGCACTACATCAGCTGAGTTCCAAAAGGTGCTAAATCCATTTTGAGTGAAACCTCACAAATGACACTTTTGTAATAGCAGCCCTATTTTGTATTGCTATTGCCAAATTCATGTTTCTGGTGTTAGGTTGTATGGAAGTAAGTGTGACATCACCAATTAATAAAATCCTACACCTTCCAATGTTTTTTAATTACACTTTTAATACCTTATTAACGCAGGATTTAACACCTTTTGGAACATAACTTCGAAAGTGTAGCTTCATCTGGAGTAAATAACCTGAGAAACTGTGTACTAAGACACAAATTGACCTGCATAGCTTCCTTTAGTTGTATGATAATAGATGAAATGAATCAAACAAGTTATGACTGCTACCCCTCCCTCACCCCCTCCTTACCCCTCAACCCCTCCTCAGGCTCTGCCACCTATGTTGACATTTCACATAGGCTGCAAAGTTACTGTAGTGAGATTGGATATTATTCTTTGTCCAAACAAGGCCAAACCTTTACAAAAGGTTTACATCCGTCTTTGGTATATTGCACTTGCCCCCCCCCCCTTTTAGCATTTCCCCGGTCCACTGGATTATGTGAGATTATGACCGACCAAACCAAAATTCTGCATTACCTAGAAATATATTTTGCACCTAATTATCTGGTTAACCAACTATAGCCAGATGTTCTCACTGTACCTACCCTCTTCTGCCACTCCCTTAACCTCACCCCTTCCCCATCCCAATTTCCAAACTTGACAAAGTCAGCATCTCTCTCCTCACTGTCACACAGTCCAAAAGCGGAGAAGCGGTGAAGAATGAGAGATCCATTGATACAACCGCCCAGAGCTGTCTACCCTGTTCATGACCCCATCCAACACACACACACACACACACCGGCCTGAGCACCCTCCCACCACCTCATTGCTTGACCACCCCTCCCTATCTGTTCCTAGTCAAACATTACTTCAATTTCAGCTGTAACGAAAGTGGCAATGCTCAGACAATTCATCAAGTCCAATCGATATTTTTTTCTCATTGATGAACATTAGTGTCGACAAACACACGAACGCACACACACATACAGTACAAACTATTATGACTACATGGAATATGAACAAAATAAAACAAATAATATTGGGTTGAAGTATTATTATTGACTTATTTAATACATTACATCGTGCAAAATACTTTGTCCTTCTCCTCTCAAGCCTCTAATGAAAATATGCAAAAATAGTTCAAAATACAGTAGAAATAGTCCACCCCCCTCCACATCTGATCAAACACTTTGCCATCCTCCTCTCAAGCCTCTTATAAAAACATTACATTATACAATATAAATACCCCCCCCCCCCACACATCTCAAGCATCTAATCAAAGTATGATCGATTTTATGCACATCATGCTTTGCCCACCTCCTCTCAAGCATCTAATGAAAATATGAATAACTCATTCAATACATTATATTATACAGTAAAAACCCCCCCCCCCCCCCCAACACACACCTCTCAAGCATCTGATCAAAGTATGATTGACTTTATGTACATCATGCAATTACATTATACAATAGAAATACCTCCTCTCCTCAAGCGTCCAATAAAAATTAATTTAATGTTTTAGTGTATCATGCAATCAGATTCAACCCTTCCATTCAACCAAAAATATGATTCTCTAATTTATTAATTTTGCCCATTGTGCTGCTACTTATATTTTGACAATTGCATTTATCCACAGAAAAAATTATTCGATAAAGCATTGAATTGCCACAAATACCGTATAAATCCTAATAAGCGCCCTCCTCTTATAAACGCCCCTCCCCTTTCACACGGAGCTAATATCGCTTAATGCCTATTGTGAATGGGGTAATTGATGCTTTGGAAGAAATAATACATAGTTTAAGATTTTTTATGAGATTTTTACAATATTATTTCATTACACAATATAAACAAAAGCACTGAAGAACGCTTAAACGTCTTTAGAAGGTGGGTTTCACACCTTTTCCTTCAGATAATTACCCTCAAATACCCCCCCCCCCCTTTTGAAATTGCAACACCCCATGGGGCGTTTATTAGAGATTATACGATATGCATTATTGAAAAAGTTTATATCTTTAGATATTTCACATGAACCACAATTAGATTGATAACTGGGTCATGAAGTGATATATAAATTCCATGTTGGTCTCAACAAGTTAACATCCAAGTTCTTTCAATAGAATTGAGTGAAGATTGGGGAATCAATTTAACCGTGATGTAAGGATCAGTGGCGGCACCAGAAAATAAAATCTGAGGAATTTTGGGGGGAAGACTGATATTGGGGGGGGGGGGATATCTCAAATTTTCCAGAAAAGGCCTTTTTTTTGTGGTAACAACTACAAATTGGCATTTTTTCTTAAATTCTGGGGGGGGGGGAATGGGGGGCAACAACAATTTCTGGGGAAAAACTCCAACCTGCCCCCGCTTGCGCCGCCACTGGTTAGGATGTACACCCTATGTTCTTAATGTCTACCACTGCTCTCCCTTCTTACAAAGCTACCATCTATCTTCATTTACTTCTGCAATGAACTCATCATCGCTCTCATTAGGTTCATTTCCATTGTCATTTACATCCGTGAGGCAAACACTGGAATAGAATGCAGCAATGGATTGACCAAGGGTCATGGGCATGGGCAGCAGGTTGTTTGAAGGTGCTAATATTGTGTACCCCATCGATTGGAGAAGCTTTCTGACATCTTGCTTCTTAGCTAGCTTGACACAGTTAGTATTTTCTAGATCTTTCACATCAAATTCTCTCCAACGCTTGCCACGTTTCAAGATTGTGTGATCACATGGAGCTGACGAATAGTTAGAATATACTTTTATAGGGGCAGGAGCTGGGTTGACTTCTAGCATCTTAGACTCGGTTATTTTGAAAGTGTGATGTTTCTTGAGACCAGTATGAGCAATTTCTTTGAAGTCAAATGCTTGCCAATCGCGACCATAGACATGCACGATGCCCACCTTCGCAAACTCTTCATAGTACTCTTCAGGTAGAAGGACAGTCTCTCTCTTTCTCAGCTGTTGCTCTACCCGTCCGAAAGCCCTATCTGGAGGCATGTACGAATGACCACGGACAGGAAATATGTGGGTCACTGGCAGCTTATGTTTAGTTGAGAGAATATTAAGAGTGCTGAGAACAGTGTAGTTCTTGTTCTGCCCTACACAGGAGTCGCTGAAAAGAATAAGCTTTTTTATGCCATGACCTGGGGCCTGCAGCCTATTGTCGATGAAGTCCATCAGTGCACTGGCTATCTGGTTAGCTCCTCTCCCCATTTCATGTTCCCCCCAAGTATAGAAATGCACATCCTCCTTATGCTGGGTCCCAGGGATGTCCTTGCTTCCAGTTGCTTTATGTTCTATTATTCCCAAAATGTATACCCACAACTGTCTTGAATAATATGCCTCTCCAACAGATGACCTAGGGAGCTCTAAATTTTGCATCAAATCAAATGATATTGTCAAAACAGCAGGGTCTTGTCGTTTGTCAAGCAGTTGATAGAACTTCTTCGCACGCATTCGGTGAACGAGCAACTCTGTGACAAGTTCCCTCTTCTTCTCCCTGTCTTCCGTAGTCCTTATTTGCACCTTCAGTTTAGTGCAACAAGAACACACATCTTTGCGTGGGTTGCCAAATCCAAGATTGAAGTTTTGAATAAATATATTGTGATAAAAACAATACTTAACATCAACAGGACCATCATAGATTTGCTCTTTGAACATCAGAAACATCTTGTTCACACTCAGGGTACTGGGCAGATACTTTCTGTGTGGTGTTTTATTGCGTCCATAGTGAGATGACCGACATTTGAAGCTCTTGATATGGTCGCATATCAATTGTTTCAATTCAGCATACTCTGGTTTTATGCGGGCTCCACCTCTTCGTTCTGGTCTGGGATTGTTGTTTTCCCACGTGAAATCCATAAGGTTGGCTAGTCGTTTTCTGCCTATGGAAAGGATGGACAGGAAACTTGGCTTACACACCTCCCACTTCTCCCCATGTTCTGTTATGTTCATGTTATGTTCTGTGTCACCTAAAAAAAAAGGTGAAATAGTAAATAGTAACCATACCTCTCTGTACAGAATAAAATATGAATTAGTTGGTAGTGGAAGGAGTACCTGCTTGTACTTGTAGGTCCAATCTCCACAGGGAAATTCCCCTCTAAAATGGGGAAATGAAACACTAAAATGGAGAAATAATTTGTGCTTGCCTCTCACACCATGAAAGCCCTCTATGCTGCTGGTCTGGAAAATGAGGTGGCAATCGTGGCATATTTTTTTTTTATGGAATGTTCATTAATGTAATAAGATTTGTATTTAAATACTGAACTGGCATAAAAGCAAACATTTTTTTCATTTAATAGATGCAGTTAGAAAAGCGAGTAAAATAACATAACATTCTTTTCAAACAAACAATGTAGGTGTACAGCACATAAAGAAAAAAGGTTCAACACTCACAAAAACAGTGAAATGGAAATGCATCCCTGGGAAGCGTGGCCATAGGGCCATTGAAGCTGGGGTGGGGGGCGGCCGCCTCCCCCAAAAACAAGAAACCTGACTAAGTCGGGCAGATATAATTGTCTCAGCCGGGCGAAAATGGAACAGTTAAATTATGGGGGTGAGGTCTGGAGTCAGGCAAAAATCACCGCCCCCTGAGAAAAACAGTCCTGTACCGCCATTCTGGGAAGGATGGAGAAGTGTTGATATTGATAAATATCTGCACGATATGATTCAATTCCTTCTCCATTCCCAAGTGCTTTTATTCTGCTAACTAAAGGCTTTAGGTATTAAGTTACCTTGTTGCAATCCCTAATGTGCCGTGCCACACAAAGCAATAACAGGTTCAAATTTTAAGGTATTTGGCCGGGATGACTCGTCAGACATTTGAACTATGACCTCCGAGGTTGAATGCACAAACTATATTGACCAGGCACATAACTATATTGACCAGGCACACCAATCAGTTAAATAGTGAACCTGTGTGAACCTGGACCCTAGCCTCTTAACAGGATATGTCCTGCGATGAATGCATCTTGTCTCACTTTGTCTGCGTCAATGTAACAAGTTGTGAACATGCTTTGGACATCAGCATCGGTGAGAACCCTGGCTTGACAGTACCCATGTGCGGGATGATGGCACGCCACTTCTGGATTCTTACCTAAGTAACAAAGAAAAATGAAAGTAAATATCAGTATCACATACTGCCATCTGCTGTCGTGGTATTGCACTCCAAACAGACTCACTCAACTGATAATTTAGCAAAACAATACATCCAAGCTCTGCGGTTGGCCATGCAGTGGCGTGCGAAAGATGTTCAAGGTGGTGGGGCCAAGTGTCCCAATTCCCCCGACTGACCCCCTCCCCCCTAATTTTGCCTCATTTTATTTCTCAAAATCCCCCATTTTTAAAAATCCCCCAACTGAACCTTGGAGGTGCCCCCCCCCTTTGCACACACCACTGTGGCCATATGCAATTAAATTACCCAATGCAGAAATAGTTGCTTAATTGCTGTGAAAAGGTGGGTCTATGAAACATTTGCCACTCAATCCCCCACCTCTGATACAGTATAGCATCTCCCAACCAATTTCTGCTCTAGTGACAGCAATAACAACAGACCACTGACATGGAATTGATACTATAGCTGTCTGCTGTTGTTTTGACATCTTAATGTAGAAATTATTTGCTAGCCTAGCGGTAGCCCCAAACCTCTCGCCGCCCCGCCTCCCAATGTGTCGCGTATGTTTGAACAATTTCTTTTCTTGCTCTATTTAGTGGAATAATAAGTGGTCGGTGAAATGCACCCTCTAATAATATGTTTTGCCCACTGCCACACACTGTACCTAAACCTGCTCTCCAAGGTGTTAGGACCAAAGCGTATTTTGGGATGATATTTTCAAATTGAGGTGGGGGAGGCCGGGCCCGTAGCCCAGAGGGGGGGGATATTTCTGCCCCTCCAGATGGAAATTAAAACTGCCTAATAACTATGGAGAGTTTTATGCCCCCCAATCCCAACAATTTCCCCCCAGTCACAACACTTGCCCCCCTAAAAATGTAAAGCTGGCTACGGGCCCGGGGGAGGGATAGGGTCATTAGGGAGCACGCAAAACTTATTTTGGAGGGAAGAGAGACATTAACTGCAGGAACGGTGGTGCCAGCCACCGGGGGGCAGTGCCCCCCTCCCCCGTTGAGGAGCAAAGCGAAAATATGTCGGGTAGCTAAGCCAGAAGAAAGAAAGGAATAAATTTGAATAGATTGTAGGCTATGCTAGAAATTATGGAACAGGATAGCAGTACCTTTTTGCTTCTGAGGAGTTTTAGGTGTGAACAAAATTCAAAGGGTAAGGGGGCACCAGGTTCTCCTATGATTAGACCACTTCCCCATTTCACTCCAAACCAAATCGCCAACACAAACGCTTGCCCGGCCCGAACCGGGGAGCCGCGCCCCTCTTCGTCAGGCGGCTTGGGCCGCCCCTGAATTACATACCAATTTTTCACTTACTCCCAAGATGTCCCCAGTTCCACAAATCTGGTACGGGATCAAGTCCCATATCTTACCCTATTAGTTTACACCATTAAATTTCAGGGGTGTGTCGAGTCATTTCTTAATTATTTTGAGAACGACTCAACACATTTCTTCCTTAATTCTAATGGTGTGAACTGTGCGGTAAGATATGGGACTTGATCCCTGGTATAAACCGACGTAGGCTAGGCCTAGGCAAGTTGCGATAGTCCCAAGCTAGCCTAGCCCACAGACACTCGTAACGATGTATACAGTCATGCTCAGTAGGCTACTATTATTATACTGTGCATACAAATCGTTAGGAGCGCCTGTGGCCTAGCCTACGCTAATCATATAACCCTATGTTAGGCTAGGCCTAACATTAGCACAGTGCTAAGTTAGGCCTTGGGGGCTACAGTTTAATACTAACCTTCAGCAGAGTTTCTTCTCCGTTTTGCAGCATTTTTCGCCCACTCCTTTTTACATCTTTTCTTCTTCTTTGAATTGTGGTTAATTTCAACAGTTTCGTCTCCACTGCTGTCCATGTTCATTAAATAATACGAACAATGCAGGTACGGTACACCTGTGGCCGTGTGGCGTGAATAGTGTACAGTAGAGTAACTACACTGCAGTTGAGCTGTGAAGCACTATACTAAATTAGCACTATGACTGAGACCACACTCTGGAGAAGTGTGTTACCCTGCCTATGCTTGGATTTAGCCCCTTTTGGAAAATAGCATTCGAAAGAACTAATTGAGTTAGTAACTTATTGTAACAGTATGATAGCCAGTTGCACTACATATACACCATAGACATATACTTTATTGTATAGCTACATGCAGCAACGAGTCGGTACAATTTTCGTTCTTGGTATGCTCCAGTCGAGATTCAGACTCTCCAACTTACTTCTGTCAGGTTGTATGCCCTGGGGTGTATGCTCAGGTTAGTGACACCCTTCGTAAGATAAAGGGTGCTGGCGGGCCGTCGGTGTTCCGTGGCGTATCTTCTGCCATGGTTTACCCGCTGTTGTTTCGCTCTATGCTGC